>MU834640.1:0-45429 GCA_029204225.1 Diphasiastrum complanatum | reverse complement strand
GCAAGCACCAAGGAGTTGGTATGCTAAGCTCAATTCCTTCTTACTTTCTCTCAAAACTTTGTTATGAGTGAGTATGATCATTCTCTCTACTTTAGATTGAATGAAAATGATATCACTTTACTTTTGATCTATGTTGATGACATTATCTTAAGTGGTGGTAACAATCTAGATATAGATGAAATCAAGATGGCACTCAAAAGAGAGTTTGAAATTCAAGATCTTGGTAAACTTCATTATATCTTAGGAATAGAGATTATTAGAACTTCTAAATCTACATTCATATGTCAAGAAAAGTATGTTAACTCTATTCTAAAAAGGTTTCATATGGAAGATTGTAAAGTTGTTTCTACTCCTATGGAATCAAATGTAAAGCTAACTACAAGAAGTAATGAAAGATCCTTCAAGGACATTACTCTCTATAGAAAGCTAATAGGATCTCTTATATGGTTAACCATCACAAGACCTGATCTAAGCTTTGTGGTTGGTAAACTAAGTCAATTTATGCAAGATCCTAGTGAGGCTCATTGGAAGCTAGGAAAGAGAGTACTTAGATACATCTCGGGATCTAGAGATTTTGGCATCTTGTATGGAGGTACTACACCTAACCTTTGTGGATTTTCAGATTCAGATTTTGCAGGTGATCAAATGGATAGGAAGTCAACAAGTGCCTTTGCAATCTATCTTGGAGATGGAGTGGTCTCATGGCTATCAAAGAAGCAACCAACTATCTCTCTATCTTCCACCGAAGCCGAGTACAAGGCATTAACAACATGCACCAAGGAGATTCTTTGGATCAAGAGGATGTTATTGGATCTTCACTTGCTGGAACCAGAGAAGACTCCAATCATACTTTGTGATAACCTTTCAGCCCAAAGCTTGGCAAGCAATCCTGTTTTTCATGCAAGGAGCAAGCACATTGAGATTGCTCACCATTTTGTGAGAGATCAAGTCATTGCCAAAGAGGTGGAGCTTCAACATGTCTCTTCAAAGGAGTGTGTGGCTGATATCTTCACCAAACCATTGGGAAAGGACCTATATTTAATGCATAGATCTAATCTTGGAATGTGCTCAAAGACTATGTTGAAACTAGCATCCAATGTTGAAGAGGGAGTGTAAAAATTGTCAACATTTCCTAGCTAGTTTGAGGCCTAAATTGGCTAAAATTGTAAATAGTTTTGGTTCTGGAGTTTCACACGTGTGAACCAGGCCACAATGTTTTTATTTACTGTATTTTTTCAGTATGATGAAGTGTCAAACTTCATACCCTTCAAAATGAGACCATTTTGATGTATTTTGGTCATATAAGCCATTTTTAGCTATTTTTCCTATATAGGGAATATCTAGGGTCAAGTACCTTCTAGAGAGAGGAGAGAGAGTCATCTTCCTCATCCATAAATAGTAGGGAAGTCGTGGAGAACAGGTTGGAGAAACCTTTTGTATGCTTCATTGAGATCAATAGATCATTGTCATTGTTTCTTCCTCCATTGAGAGCATTGTTGTGTGTATTGTCTTCAAGCTATTGTGTATGATCTTAGGTGCTTTCCAAAAGTGGTAGGCTGATGTATTATGGACTGTATAATGCTATTTTGGGCCGCACTTGATGTTTATGGAAGTTTCCATTTGTGATAAATGCTTTTTGATCAAGTTCTTTGCATTCTAGGTAGCATAGAATGTGTTGCCAATTCCTAGCTTATGTAGTTTGGAGTGCAAGCATTCAAGCCAATGATCTTGGAGTTTAGATCCACTTAGGATCTGTATTTTTCACATCCACCATCCGCGGTTGAAATAATTTGCCTTGGTTAAGCATCACACTAGTCACGCCCGCCATCGGTACTGTCTAGTGAAATACCTAGACTTGAGGATCGGCAAAAATACCACCGCTTATCAAACAAAGCAGTGTGTATAACTTACACCCCACGAGCACATCATAGGCAATAAATTGGTTTCAAGCCCATGTAAGATTTTTACTAACTGTAAGCCAAATTCAATGGAGAAAGAGACATTAGCAAGATCCTAATGGGAATTAGTGATCAGTTTTACAGAACCATAACCCTAGAAAGCCAGTGAATCATTGCACCAAAATTGGCAGCACCCCCTCCTTGCAACCGTATCTCTGAGAGCTTGGAAAACCCTCATCGGTTGGGGAGCACGGGGCAATAAAGAAGGCCATCAGGGTTGGAAGTGGCAAATCCTCTATTGCTCATGTAGGGCCGAACCGCCATTAGAGGTGAGGCCCCTTGACCCTTTTAGGACATTTTGGCTGGACCAACCCCCCGTCAAAATAGGCCATAACACAAAGCAATTTTAGGCAAAAGCTGTTACTACAGCAGCCTACCTTCAAAATCGATCCATATCAGAGGCCTTGAATGGCAAGACACCTTATGAGGTGTGGACAGGATCGAAGCCATCACTCACAAATATTCGAGTGTTTGGATGCATAGCCTACTCACAAATCTCTGCTGATCTAAGTAGGAAACTAGACAACACCAACAAAAGGTCGATCTACATCAACTATTCCTCAAACCATCAGACATACAAGCTCTTCAATCTGAACTCTTAGAAGACCATGAGTAGAAATGTCATTTTTGTGGAAGATCAGGTTATCGACCACAAGGGAAAAGCTACTTCGAATTCAGATCCTAGAATCGACACCAACAGCTCCGAACAACTCAGGACTTATCAGAAGATCGACACTGACACTGACACTGACTCCGACAACGAGGCAGTCCCTCAACAAAATGAATCGCATCAGAGGATTGTAGTTCAACCCAAAAGATCAAACTGATCAACACAGCCTCCATCCTGATTTACGGATGATCTGATCTACTACTTTGTGCAAGAATTAAACGTTGTTTCAGAGGCAATGTCAACACTTGATGTTGATCAAGAGAAGACCAATGCATCTTTTAACGAGAATAGTTCTATTCCAAACTCGACAGACTCGAATTTTTATTTTCACTTGATAATCATCACCTTTTATGTAGATGATATGTTACTATTTAGTAACACTCTAAATTTATTGAAGGATTCAAAATGCATGTTAGCTCTATCAAAAGGAGCATCATCTCACATTTAATGATATGTTAAAATTGAAGTTCAAAGCTTTTCAGGATCCACACTAAGGGGGAGTGTTAGATTTCTTATGCTCAGTCTTAAATAAATCGTTCAAGTAATGAGCATCCTGAAAACCAAAGGCCGACTACACATTTTCGGACCTTTACATTTTTTCCCTTTGAGATTTTTTGCCTTAACCATTTTTTGGACACCTTCGCAAAAAAAGCGACATAGTGGCCAAGTGGCCAGAATGCCTTAAAAACCATTTTAAGGCACCTTCGCCTTTTTCAGTTTTTTCGCTGCCTTTAGTCTAAGGCACCTTCGCCTTTTTCGCTGGCTTCAGTCTAAGGCACCTTCGGCTTTTTTGCCTTCTTCGTTGCCTTCAGTCTAAAAGCGCCTTCGGGATTTACATACCTTCAGTCTAAGGGCACCTTTAGAATTTCCATACCTTCAATCTAAGAGAACCTTCGGGTTTTTTGGGTTTTTCGCATTTTTGCTACATTGGCAGACCGACGTCGCCAACTTATCATCAACCCTAAAAACAACTGGAGAAACAAATATCCTAAGAGCGGTTACCAACTTTGTACATATGCAAAATTGGAGTAAATGGCAATTAAGGCATAAGATATTTTTCTCTCGACACTTGTAAATATATATACTAGCTGAATCAAGCTATTTAAGTGTGTTAATTGAATTTCTTTTTCAATTAGAGTTATTTGTAGCCAGCATTATCACACTCAGCAAGCTGAAGTTATTACTTCAAGCCATTGTACTCACTATTGATATTAATCAGAGTGCAATTTTTGTCTATGTTGTTCATTTGCATAATTTGTATGAATCATTCTACTTGAATATTTTTTGCTGCTAATTGTTGCGTTTCCGTTCCTACACGTCTATGCTCAAAGCCTTGAGCTTCCGCCGCCGGTCATCCCCTCATTTTACAATAGGTTCCACCTTGGAAACTTTAGCTACTGGTGATTTTTGTGGAGGGTGATGGTGTTTACCTCATTTCAAATTGATCAGGATCCATATGTTGCAAGAAATGTTCATTTGTCAGCTTAGCTTCCTCATTATATGAAAAGGCATGTTTCCAGGGCACTAAGTCATCTTCAACTTGCTTTGAAATAGGCTCCACTGCCAACCATGCCACATTGATCATGTTCAATCTATTGGAATTCATGCTCAAGCCAAATTCCATTAGGTAACGAGCATCATGAAACTTGTTTATACTTATTCTAAAAAAACCACACAAAAAAATATGAAGGCTCAAAATTTTAGCGAAGGATCAAAAAATTCAAGATCGAATTTATCCGACCCAGGCCTATTTTTCTGACCTAATGTTAGTCCCATCAAAGAGATTTTACGACTCTGGATCGAATCGGATTGAGTCGAAAAATATCCGGACGTCTTCGACCTCAGATCACTCGGATTAGATCGGGTCTAATTTATCCAGTTGTCTTCGACCCTGAATCAGATCAGATTAGGTCTAATTTATCTGGGCATTTTCAACCCTAGATTGGATCGGATCGGGTCTAATAAATCTGACTCTTTGTAAAATATCTGACCCTTTGTTAATTATCTGACCCTTTGTATATTTTCTGACTCTTTGTATAAATACGGCCCAGTGTATAAAATCATACCCTTTGTACTTAGAAATCCGACCCACATACAATTAAAATAACGACTACTTCATGTGGGATTATAAGGAGATCTACTTAGGCTACCATTGCATTCATCAACTGATATCCAATCATTAATAATGGAGTCAACGTCCTGACAGACATCTTTGTAACAATGTATAGGCATTATTCTGCAACAATGATCAGTGGTCAAGGTAGGTTTAGAATCAGTTAGTTAGTATTCTAGTTTTTAATTATCAATGATTTCAGTTGAAGCTGGATTTGCACCTACTGATTTGCGCCCACAGGTTCAAGCCATTGTACTCAGTTTTTGATCTTTATCAAAGTGCATTGTATGAGTTAGAATTAAAGTAGAATCATTGTGTTATTGTATTGTGGGTCCTATTAGTAGATAAGGATCAGTTGGCCTCGCCACAAGGCGAGTCGACGGGACACGCGTCTCGTCAACGGCAACCTAGGCCATGCATGGGTTGTCTGAGTAAAGAACTATATGTATAGTGTATTTTTAAAGTTGAAAAATACAGTTGCTATGAGAGCTTGTTGTGGAGAGTGTTTTTTTTGTCTGTGTTACTATGTAGCATGATCTGTGTTCCTGTTCGAAGCAAATCCTAAGTTGGTATCAGAGCCGTATAGGGAGTGTACACAGTACAGTGTCACCATTGAAGAGAGCTTTGAGAGAAGAGTCTTCTGAGAGTTCGGAGTTTACGGTGGGTAGACGGAAAGTGAAGCACTGGTGCACAGCCTCTAATTTACAGAAGCTCATTAAGCTTGAGACTATAAGAGGAGTCGGAGACAGGAGCTGTCGGCTGAATCAGAACTCAAGAAAGACAGAATTTTGAAAAATTTGGTAGGGAGGCTGCTTGGTGTTTGCAATCGGTGTGCATCCAAATGGACATCGTTTGACATACAGTCTAAAGCAAAAGTTTTCTTACAGTAGAGTGACTCAGGGAGGTGTGCAGCTACAAGAATAACCTCAGGAAAAGTCTGAGCAAAGCTCAACAATCTCTTTTACCTCAAGGCTAGGGTTTGGAAGCACAATAGTTTCGATTTTGAGTTGTAGGAGACCATTTTTTGAGCTGTAAAGGCGCCCTAGGGAGATTGATCAGTGAGCAAAGGGTCGTGGATAGCTACAGGCAGTGTAGAGCGCTAGATCAGATCCAATGAGGGTGTAGAAATCTCCACAATAGCTTGTGAAGAAGAAGGAGAGAGGATCCGTGAGGAGGGTCGCGCGCACTCAGGTCGGCCATGCACATAGTGGTTTGTGGGGTCTCGTGGCTGGAGTGAAGTAGTTCGGCGCACCAGATCACGGACAACCGTAGGATCATCAACGTGGAAAATCTACGGTATAGATCTAGAGCAGTGTGAGCCACTAGATTTAAGGAAGCCATTGGATGGCATGTGAAGTGGACTCAAGGTGGATTGAAGGGTAAATAGGCCTTCAACTTCAGTAAAAATTTTCAATGTGAAAATCAAGTTGGGTCCCAAGTTTCTTAAAGTGTGAAGTTTCTTCAAGGTGAAGAAACAGTTCAAAAACTTAAAAAACCCTTATTTTTTACCCAAACGAAAGGGTATAACCTCCAAACGAAGGGCACCCGGACTGTACTTGCAAGTACGGTACCACAAAATAGAGTGATTATAGCAGAGAAAGTGTTCAAAGCATGCCAAAAGTGATTTCACCATTCCATTGGGCACGTAGTTGGGAGTTGGTGACAAAGTGCATTTCGAAAGACAACACCAATTTGGCTTTCAATTTGATGGAAAAGCAGTGGGTGGCCTGGTAAGGAAAAAATAGCAGGTCATTATTTTCAACTTCTAACATCACAATTGGCCTCGGCATACAGTTTATAGCCCACGGTTGCAGTATCAAGCAAGTTTGGGATGGCAAACATGGGAGAGTCCATTTTGAGTGAAAGTAGCAAATTGGACAGGATTTACAACTATGTAGTGTGGAAATTCAAAATGAAAAACATACTGATGGAGAAGGACGTGTGGGATGTCGTCACAGGTGATGAGAGAAGACCACCAAATGAAGTGGACATCAAAGTGTTCGATAAGAAGGTGAGGAAAGCTTTGACCTTCATTAACTTGTCAGTGAAGGATCACATCATTACCCACATTTGTGATGCTGTTACACCCAAACAGGCATGGGATGTGCTAAAGGAGCAGTTCGAGACGTCAAATCCATCAAGAATCATGTTTTTGAAGTCAAAATTGAACAGTGTCCGCATGGAACAAGGAGTGCATATTCAGACTTATATGACCAGAATCAAGACAATGAGGGATGAACTACATTCTATTGGTGAGCGCATACATGATGTGGAGCTAGTGCCCAATGCATTGTGTGACATTGCAGAACCCTATCAGATGTTTGTGAGCGGAATAGCATCAAGAGAAAGATTGCCAACCTTTGACGAGCTCACAGGAATCTTGATGCAGGAGGAGCAACGACGAGAAATGGTGAAAGCTAGACGTCAAAATACTGACAATCAAGCACTTGCGACATGCCAAAAACAAGGCAAAGACAAGGGCAAGAAGAAGTCTAAGTAGCAATTCACCAAGACTTAGGAGGATGAGGGACCTTCCAGCAAGACCAAGAAGAAGAGCATATGCTTCCATTGCAGAAAAAAGGGCCATTGGAAGAGCAAATGTCAGAAATTCCTGGCAAATTCAAGCAAGGGGAAACCAAAGCAAGCAGGTAACTTTGTCGATATGGGTGAGATCGAAGACTCTAGTATCTTCATATCAGCATTGTCATCTAATCAAGATGATCAAGCATGGTACATTGACTCATGAGCCACAAGACATATGACAAGTAACAAGGATTGGCTCAGTAGCTTAAAAGTGTTGGATAATGGAACGTCCGTTTCACAAGAAAATGGTGATGTATGTAAGATCAAGGGGATAGGCACCGTTTCAATCCAACTACCTGATTCCATGTTTAAATTTCTTTGCAATGCAAACATCATTCTTCGAAATGGAACAAACACCATGCTTAAAGTGGGCATCAAAACCACTTTCCAAGAGTTGACCAACACTTAGCACACATCTATACTTGTCACAACCATGCAAGTGGAGATGCCATATCTAGACAATAGAATGTAGTAGAGACATATCATCCGCTTTGAGGGGGAGCCGAAGAAACTTAAGATTTCTTATGTCAAAGCTTTTGAATTTTGTGCTCCACCGGCTCGAAAACCCTTAGATAAACTTCTAAAGCCTTTCTTCACGTTCTTCGGTTTTCTCGCATTTTTTGGATTTTTGTAAAAGCCATAAAATATGACAGTCTGTATATTTACATTGAGTTTCACACAGTTTGCATTCTTCGGCTTTTAGAGACAAAGTCAAAATATGACTCAGCAATTGGCTTCACTGATCTTTGCATTTGACTTTTTTGAAAAAACCAAACTTGGTTGTTCACACGCGATCGCGGCTGTTCCAGCACTCTTTAGCATCTTTTAATCAGCGAGTGAACAGGCAACGCAACTAGCAGAATGCAGCTAAAGTATAGAAAATAGCGATAGCCAACTAGAAGCCGTTAGAATTAACATAAGACTTCTTTTGATTAATATCGATTAGATTAATCATCTCTCATGTAGATTAGATTAATTAATCTTGCCATTCTTTAAATATAGGAACAACGTGAGAGCGGAATGTGCACAATAGTAAAGTGCAGATACACAGAAGACAGAGGAAAGAGTGTGTGTGCTAGGAGCAGCTAGTTACTCATGAGAGAGTGTAACTCTCTCATGGTGATGTGATGTTTGGGATCCAAGCAGCACTCACAATTTTGATGTAAACTCTATTACAATAATATATGAAATAGATGATTTCCGTCACATATCCAATCTGTGCGATCTGCAATCTCTGATTTCTATGATGCTTGCTTATAGTAGCTACAACTTGTGTTGTTTTTCAGTGGTTGTATGTCATTAAACATTGTGTATTGTTTGTTAATCAATATCAGATCTATAGTGTCAATCTGTAGCTTAGAAGAGGTTAGATCGTAGTTTGTAGCAGTCGTTGGAACTAAGTAGATCAACTCTATCTAGCTTTGCAACAGGAATCAGAGCGGTGCAGCCAGAGCGCTAAAATCACTTCAGCGTATCAGAGCTGACACAAGCGATTACAATCACATTGGTGGCATCAGAGCACATAAGATTCCATCGACAATATGTTATGTATGGAAACTAACCACCAATTAAATTTAAAAAGAATCCTAACCAACTAAGAAAATAATCACTCTCTCCCCAACAACAATGCTAAAAATTCTAGTGGCCTCTCTTAACCTTTCTAGTTTTATATTTTCTAAACATCACAATGGAATGCAAGCACAAATAGATGGTTAACTTCGTGTTCTTGTAATATGAGGGTTTTTTCCCAAAAGAGTGCTACCCTCTCCTTTAGTTCAATTAGCCAATGTTCAATGGACCTATTGCTCTACTCAACACTAAGTGCACTTTAGCCACACTAAATAAATTAATTTACATAAATTGTGCAAGGCAGGCTACTTGCTACTTTCTCACTCTTTTTCACACTTAGAAATACCAAAAAAAACAACTCTTAAAAACATACAATCATATGAAAATCACAAAGCCATGGAAAGATCAAGAGTGCATAAGCATGAGAAGTAGCAAGGCTATTCTAAATGCAATTTCACAAAGTCTCTTCCTCTTGATTGAACATGGAAATGGAGTATAAAGGCTTCCTTGTTATATCTGGGGAAGGCATTTCCCTCTATTCCGATTGATTATTGTGAAAATTGTCAACATTTCCTTGTCTAGTTTTAGGCCAAAATTGCTAAAAATGGCACATAGTTTAGGATCTGACTTTTCACACGTGTGAAACAGGTCTAGATATTTTTAGTAAGTGTATTTTTTCAGTATGAAGAAGTGTCAAGCTTCAAGACCTTCGAAATGAGTCCATTTTCATGTATTTTGGACATATATGCCAATTTTACCTATATAGGGCATATTTTAGGTAAGGAGGGTCTAGAGAGAGGAGAGAGAGTCATCTCTCTCAGCTATATATAGCAGGTAGGCCGTGGAGAAACAGGTTGGAGCAGATCCATTGTATTCATTTGCTTAATGAGAGATTTTTCTATTGGGTTCTCCTTCCATTGTTGGCATTGTGTAGTGATTGAGTTCAAGCTTTGTGTGTATGATCTTAGGTGCTTTCCAAAAGTGGTAGGCTGATGTATTATGGACTGTATAATGCTATTTTGGGCCGCACTTGTTGTTTATGGAAGTTTCCATTTGTGATAAATGCTTTTTGATCAAGTTCTTTGCATTCTAGGTAGCATAGAATGTGTTGCCAATTCCTAGCTTATGTAGTTTGGAGTGCAAGCATTCAAGCCAATGATCTTGGAGTTTAGATCCACTTAGGATCTGTATTTTTCACATGGTATCAGAGCTGGTTGGCTTCTATTCATAGTAAGTATTCCATTTTTGGTGATATTTGGATGTTTGATCAAGTTCTAGCATGATTTTGCATTGCTTTGTTGATCAAATCTTACTAACCTTTGTTTTGTGAGTTGAACTTGTGGATCAAAAGCATATTTCAGGTCTATTGAAGATCAGAGGCTGAAAAGAAACTATTTTGGATCAGATCATAACACCTAATCATTTGTTGATTGTGAGGCTTGTGCATATTCAATACTAACAATGTTCTTTTCAATCCTATTGTTGACAATCTCCATTCTTGGATGAACACTCTCCTTAAGTGGATGAAACTTCTCCTTAAGTGGATGACAAATGCTCTTTTGAGTGAGTTGTAATTCTCCTAAAGGCTGAGCAAAGCTCCCATTTGGATGAAAGATCCCCTTTTTTGGGTGAACATATTGTAAGCTCCATTGTGAAGAGCATATTGTAAAGATTGTCATCAATTTTGGCATAATTTTTGGTGTACTTTGTTGAGCATGTAAGTAACTCTCCTTATGTAATTTGATTGGAGCATTTGCTGGAAGGTGTTAACCATTATGCAAGTGTGTTTTCAGGTTCTTAACAGGTTGAGGAACATTCTCATGTGAAGTGATCTTAGATCTACATCTAAACACCAAGATTTGACAAGATAGTGAAGCTAGTCTTCTGATTCACTAAGTGTGCTCATTCATTCACCTCTAAATCTTGTATTTATCACTTGCTGGAGTTTATAAACTTTTAGAAGTGTGGTTTACATGTGGTTTTACAGGTTGAATCAATATCTTAGTGTGTTGATCATATGTTGATCAAGTTTGTTCATTACTAGGTAATCTTGGCATCCTAGTTTTGGGTATTTTCTAAGAATGCAAGTAACTCTTCACACCATAACTTGATTTGGTCACTTGCTGGAAAGTTTGAGAGCTTAAGCAAGAGTGTGTTCAGGTTGGTTTGAGTTTGTAATCCATTCTTAGTGTGTGCAAAGTGTTGCATGTGTTTCAATCTTCCTTTCTATGCTTGAAAGCCAAATAGTTTCAAGATAGAGGTCATTTAGGGTTCTAAATCTTTTAAGATCTTCTCCTTCTTCATTTATTGAGAGAAAGGAGAGTGCTAGGTGCATTAGAATAGAGCCTAAGGACACAAGAAGATTTTAGCATCATGACATCCAATGGTGGAATCATGTTGGAAGCTAAAGAGAGGTTAAACTCTACAAACTATTCAACTTGGAAAGTGAGGATGGAGTCTTTACTAGAGTTGAATGAGCTAATGGATATAGTTGTGGGAATTGAAGAAAGACCTCTAATTCTTCAAGAGCAACTAAATTTTGATAGAAGGGCTAAAAGAGCCTTACATATCATAAAGATGAATGTTACCAATGAACTTCTTAAAGAAGTTGGTAAATGTACTTCTTCAAGTGAAGCATGGAATGCTTTGAAGAAGATCTATGAGTCCAAATCCACATCTAGGGTTCTCACCCTAAGAAGGCAAATCTTCCAAAGTTGTCAAAGAGAGGGAGAGAGTGCACATTCATTTGTCTTGAAGGTTAAATCCTTGAATGATGATCTAGCATGCATAGATGAAAGCATAAAGGATGGGGAACTAGTTCAAGTAATGTTGAATGGTTTGCTTGATGAACATTCTAACCTTGTACAATGCTTTGCTATACAAAAGTCCTTGCCAAGTGTCAATGACTTGCAAGAGATCTTGGTGGCTGAAGAGCATAGGTTGCAAGCCAAAGGTGGTGGTGCATCAACACAAGGTGGAGATGAAGAAGCTCTTTTCACAAAGGGCAAGTTCAAAGGCAAGTGGTCCAAGCAAGGTAGTTTGGAGCATGGAAAGCATTCTTCTTCTTTGCAAAGTAGGAAGCAAGATAAGTCCAAGTTCAAATGTTTTTATTGTGGAGTGAAAGGACATTTTGCAAATGAATGCCATAAGAAACAAAATGCTAGATCTAGGTTGAGATCTAATGTACTTCTTGGAGATGATAATTGTTGTGCTAACTTGGCAAGCTTTGGTGAATCTATGGTCAATTTTTTGGATCCATTGGATCTTGAAGATGGACTAGTGCTACCTACTAGTCAAATGGAGTCATGTGGTGCTAAATTAGTATCATGTTTGAACTCTTCTACTCATAGATTTTCAAGTCTTGGTGGCTCTTCAATGGAACTAGATGGCAAGTGCAAAAATGGAAAAGGTAAGGAAGGAGCTAACTTCATCAATGGAGTTGATGAAGATTCTTCTTTGGAAGTGATTGTTGCTAATGACTTGTTTGTTCATATGGAAAAAGATGGAGATGCTAAGTGTCATTCTTTGCAAGAAGATGGTTGTTCTTCTAATTCTTTTCATATTGATGTATGTAATCATGTGGGAAAAGATGATGGTGCTTTGAGCATGCTTGAAGGAAATGGTTCTTTTACATCTTTTTGTGATAAAGTCATTTGTGCAACAAGTGGTGTCACATTTCTTCATAAAAAGAGTAGATCAAAGGTTTCTATCATGAGACTTGGTGAGGGAGATCACAAGTCAAAAGGAAGAGAAGTATGTGAAGTGTTCAAAGTAGGATGTACTTTGAATGATGTTTTTATGAACGATAGTGAGGAAGAATCATTATCATATGACTCATTACCTAAATCATTGAGTAGAAGTTCATGTTTGAAAAGAGAGAGTACTTCAATCACTCTTATGTTGAAGGTACTAAGGATTCTTTTCTTGGCTTCTAATATTCAAGAGTCTTCTACTTCTTATGGTGCAACTATCAAGAGGGAGGTTTCTAACTTTTGTGGTGCTAGCATTAAGAGGGAGTCTTGTGAAGGAAAGGGCAATGGAAGAGTGGTTCTTGGGAAGATCCAAAGCATGGATCTAACATCTCTTCATCAACTCAAAGCATTCTATGATTGTGGTGGATTGTTCATTCATGGTCAAGATGGCAAAAGGTTGGTTGAAGAAGACTACATGGAGCAACTCAAGTGGCAACTTCTTCAAGGCAAGGGAGATATCATTGGTGAGCTTATTGAGGTTTGTTATGAACTCAAGAGGGCTGTTTTGATTAGGTTTGATACTCATCTTCACCTACTCTACTTCATGTTAAATGGAAATGTTGGAATCTATCTTTTGGTTTATGATGGTGGCATTGTTTTCACTAACTATAGTGAAGGGTCAAATTTGAGCATTGATGAGATCTTGTGGGATCTTAATCATGTGTTTGAGAGGGAGTATCTTCAGAGTTTCAGATCTGAAGATGTTCACATATGCAAGATCTTTGATGTCTTATTGGAAGATCAAGAGGTTGATCTTGGATTGCTTCATCAACACCAAGAGACAAGTGGCAATTCGAAGCTAGTGAAAAGCATCAAAGAAGAGACAAATGGTCAAGGCATTTTGGATCTGTTTTTACAGGTTCTTGAAGGTTCAAGTAAGGTCTTTGGAGCTGCAAGGAAGTGTCTTCTTACTCTACCTCACTTGCCTAATCTCATGTATGAACATTCTTATGTCAATGTGTTGAAATTGTCAAATTTCAATAAAACTAGTTCCATAGTTTTGCATCCTTTGGATCTTGGAGATGGAATAGTTATCATTGCTGGTTTGTATGATCAAGTACATGAATTCATTCAGATCTTGAAAGGTATTGAAGTGGTCAATATGTTTTCTTTTGAACAAAGTTCAAGATCTAGTATTCTAGTGTTGGCAAATTGGCAACTTGTTGACATTGTAGGATCAAGCGTTGTGTGCAAATCTTGTGGAGGTACTTCAAGTATTTCAAGTTCAGGTTTTGGTCATTCAAATGGAGTAGGGAACACATCTTTTTGGCATTCATTCACTCAAAGGCTTTCATGGATTGAAGATCTACAAAGGCAAGGTGGTGATGGAAGTTCATTCATGGAGATACATGTTGCATTCACTATATGTATAGTGAAATGTGGAGGAGGCATGCAAACACTTGTTGATCACTTTCATTTACAACTTGTTTGCTGCTATTTTACAGAGAAACCAGAGATGGATACATGGAGGAATTCATTAATTGAGATTCTATGTTCTTTTACATGTACCATTTTTATGATTCTATGTAAAATTGATGTAAGAAATAGTGAAGCATCCTATATGGACACTATTATCTATATCAATTATGTTGTGTCCTATTTTGTACATATTAGGATCCTTGAGAAGAGATCTATTCTGATGATGGAGATCATTCTTAAGTTGGAACAAAGTAGTGTTGTAAAACTAGCAAGTTAAGTTGAAGAGGGAGTGTGAAAATTGTCAACATTTCCTTGTCTAGTTTTAGGCCAAAATTGCTAAAAATGGCACATAGTTTAGGATCTGACTTTTCACACGTGTGAAACAGGTCTAGATATTTTTAGTAAGTGTATTTTTTCAGTATGAAGAAGTGTCAAGCTTCAAGACCTTCGAAATGAGTCCATTTTCATGTATTTTGGACATATATGCCAATTTTACCTATATAGGGCATATTTTAGGTAAGGAGGGTCTAGAGAGAGGAGAGAGAGTCATCTCTCTCAGCTATATATAGCAGGTAGGCCGTGGAGAAACAGGTTGGAGCAGATCCATTGTATTCATTTGCTTAATGAGAGATTTTTCTATTGGGTTCTCCTTCCATTGTTGGCATTGTGTAGTGATTGAGTTCAAGCTTTGTGTGTATGATCTTAGGTGCTTTCCAAAAGTGGTAGGCTGATGTATTATGGACTGTATAATGCTATTTTGGGCCGCACTTGTTGTTTATGGAAGTTTCCATTTGTGATAAATGCTTTTTGATCAAGTTCTTTGCATTCTAGGTAGCATAGAATGTGTTGCCAATTCCTAGCTTATGTAGTTTGGAGTGCAAGCATTCAAGCCAATGATCTTGGAGTTTAGATCCACTTAGGATCTGTATTTTTCACAATTATTACAAAATGGCAAGGATTGTAATCCATTCCCTTCAACTAGATCTAATGGTGCCAAATTATGGTCAAATCTTGAAAATCATCAAAATTGAACAAGTGGTGCAAAAGTTCCCTTGCATGACCTTCAGAATCCTCATAGAACCTTTGTAGGGCAATCAAAGCAGCTTATGAACTCTCGCAGACTTTTTTGTAAAATTTTGTGAAGAAGGTCTTTGCAAAAATTGGTATAGAACTAAGTAGTGGAAAGTGCACTGAATCTCCTATAGTCCACGTAGCAGTCGAATTCACCCGGGACCTTGAAATTTTGATGGGCGTCTCCACCAGATGGGACAACCACTTGGCCCCGATCTTTTTTTTTATCTCAAACAAGGCCCTAGCATCCGACAAGGTTGAAGGCCATCCTCCAGTGGAGCAGTGTTCTTAGGCAATCCCTAGCCTGGCAAATTCCAAGTATGGATCGACTATTTTTGGCTCACAGGCGTCCATAAATCATGTCTGATTTCTTATGCTCAGCCTTAAACAAATCGTTCAAGAAATGAGCATCCTGAAAATCGAAGGCCGACTACATGTTTCGGACCTTCACATTTTTCCCCTTTGAGATTTTTTGTGCCTTAAACGTTTTTTAAGGCACCTTCGTCTTTTTCACCTTTTTCACACCTTTGCGAAAAATGCAATTTCGTGGCCAAAATGCCTTGAAATCCATTTCAGGCCCACCTTCGCAGTGACCCACTACGAGGGATGTATGTGTCCCAAGGGATGTCCTTGTATTTGCACTTTTCTCCAACCACTTTCTCTTTACCTATTCCGAAGGGTTTATTTGTCTTCCACCTAGCCTCATTGAAGAGAGGCATGCCATGTCCTTCATCTCCGACAATCTTTTCATCTTGTGGTGGTTGTGTAGCTTCATCCTCAATGAGGATCTTCGACAGATCATTATTATCTCTCTCAACATCACTGAACTTGTGAACTTCATCAAATACCACATCTCTACTAATGTGCATGCATTGACTCACTTGGTTTGTTCATCATCACCTATAAAGATGCATTTTAGGACTTTTGCTTGCATCTTGCTCCTCTCATTCTTATGAATATGGACATATACCCTACATCCAAAGACAAATAAACCATCACCCGTGGTTTCTTCCCATTGATGAATGGTTCATCGGGAGTATGATTCTGTATGACCATTGTAGGTCTCCTATTCTGTAAGAAAACTATTGTGCATGCTACTTTGGCCCAATCTGCCACTCCCATATGCATCAATATGGCTCTAGCAAATTTTGCCACTATATGGCTTTTTCTTTCTGCTATCCCATTGTATTGAGGTGCATGAACCTAGGCAGTCTACTAGTTGATTTCATTGCAAAATTTAATGAATGTAGTAAAGCGACCCTTCGATCAAATCTTAACTTGTTGATCTTGGTATTTGTTGGTTTTCTACTAATATTTTGAAATCTTTGAAACACTCAAATGCCATCGATTTTTCCTTGGTTTTGTAGATCCATATTCTTCTTGAATAATCATCAATCATATGTTAGGAAATAGAAATCTCCGCCAATTGACATTGTCTTTACTGGCCCACACAAATCTGAGTGTATTAGCTCAAGCACTTGTGTGTCTCTAATTGCTCCCTCCTTGCCAAATGCTTCTCGATGTGACTTGCCTAGTATAAATCCTTTGCAAATAGATTCCTCCTTGTCACCATCTTCAATTTGCATAGCAATCTCAAACTCATGAAGTTTTCATGACCCAAGCGTCTATACCACAAGTCACTCTGAGAAGATGTGGCTGTTACCAATCCATTACACTTGGAAACCACTAATTTTAGCTTGTACAATCCACATGACTTGTCATAGGAACGATCAGCAATAGTATCCTTGACTTGACACTTCTTATTGCTAAACTCAACTTTTAGCATGTGATCAATCATTGTTTCAATAGAAAGCAAACTTTTTTGCAAGCCAAGAATATAAAAGAATTTTCAATTACTTTATTTTGCCATTAGAAATTTGTATGGGTATGGTTCCAATGCCTTGAATTTGGCACTCATCTCCATTTGCTTGTGAAATCTTTTTCTCACTATTGGTCAGCTTTAGATCTTTGAACTAGGACTTGTTGCTCATGTGTCTCATTGCTCCTAATTCTATGAACCAATGTTCATGATTCACATAGTCTTCTGATCCCAATGCAGTCACAAATGTTGCACTAGGATCAACATTGTCATTGTTGACATAATCCTTGGCAATACTAGTAAGCTGCTTCGCTTTGCCCTTCTTGATCTCCACCTTCTATTTGCGACAATCTCTTGCCCAATCGCTTGGCTTCTGACAATAGAAGCACTTGCCATTTTTCTTCTTTCCAGATGACGATCCTTGATCATCTTCATTAGCATTCAATTTTATTAGTTGCTCCTTGAATTTGTTCTTTTAGTTAGAATTGCTTGATCTTCGCGATTGATGGTTGGCATGACTTCACCAATTCGCATCTTTGTTCTTCCTACAATACAATGCCATGAAGATCCTTAAAGGTAGGTACCCTATCCCTCAATGCAATTTGCTAACAAACATTTGAAATGGTTAAGCTAATACATTCATCACCATATGCACCAATTCTGCATCTTGTATTGGTTCGCCAATTGTAGTGAGCTTACCTCTCAATTTTTTGATGTGTGTAAAGAAAGCATGTGCATTTTCACCTTTCTCCATGTGGATTGTGTGCAATTTAGTCCTAAAGAACATCATATGTGATGGGTTTGCCATTTGACATTGTGTTCTAATTTCTTCCCAAGCACCTCTTGCCATCACGGCTTCACTGATATGTGCAATGATGTTCTAAAACTAACAAATTAATTATAATGACTTTTGTGCCCTTTTGTCATAGGTTCTCATATCTTCTAGAATTGTATGAGGCCTTCCCAAAGCTCGGTTTTTATAAGAATGCTCTTCATCTTAAATTTCCATATGTTATATAGCTGGAAACGCCGCCCAATTTGCTGGCCTCGCTCAAATCGACTCGTTTGCCTCAAAATGGCTCATAACTACACCTGCAGGCTAAAAAGGATGCATGAAGTCAGAAAGTCAAGATTATAATCTGATATTTTTGTCTTACCAGACCCCTTGCCACTTACATGGCAAATTGAAATCAAAATCTCCTCCAATTTGGCAATGCTTTCCATCGCACAACATCACCAACTAGATGCTTCTTGAAAGGGAAAAATGAGTTTTGATGTTCTTTGAGTAGGTTCTCCGTACTCTATTTTTTAGTACGTACTTGCAGGTATAGTCCAGTACATTTCGTTTGGGTCAAATCCAATAGGTATTGCCAATTTCCTATATGGATTTTTTGAACTTCATCTAAAGTTGAGGATCTTTCAACACAAAATTCACTTGTTGAGACCTCTTCACAACTTCAAAGTGAAGATGTTTAATAAAGTTGCCAACGATCGAAAAACAAAAATGGCTTGATCGTTGATCTTGCTAGGTCATGATCCAAACACACTCATTGACATTACGGTCATAGTTAGGATGGGTGCACGGTCCAAATTGTAACCTCTCTCTCTCTCTCTCTCTCTCTCTCTCTCTCTCTCTCTCTCTCTCTCTCTCTCTCTCTCTCTCTCTCTCTCTCTCTCTCTCTCTCTCTCTCTCTCTCTCTCTCTCTCTCTCTCTCTCTCTCTCTCTCTCTCTCTCTCTCTCTCTCTCTCTCTCTCCAACTTTTGTAGTCTAACCAACCATCATTGGCTCCTCGAATTCTCCCAAAATTTGGCTTCTAGCTTATGTCACACTACTTTCGACCTAGGCTCTAATACCATGTCACATATTGTTCATGTAATATATATTACCTAGATTCATAGGCTAACATCAAATGGATTCAATCAATAGCATAAGGAGAGAGTACACAACAACACTGAAAAACTCACATGTATAGTGTATTCACAAAAGGAAGAAAGGTAGTACACATAGAAAATCATAATTTGGGGCTATCGTTGCATGGCAGATCACTAGTCCCCATTACGGGACACATGTCTTGACTCACTGCTAACCATCTTAAGAAACAGATTGACACATATTGTGGATACAGAGCAACGTAAAAAAACTACTAAAAATAGCAACATCGGTCCAATGTTTAGATAAATTGGACTTATATATTCTGATACAAGCCTCATATGAGAGTGTGTGAGAGTGTTACTGAAGTATTCCAAGGGTGATTAAAATAGAGATCCAAGTTTTCAATATTCTATAAAGTTTTGATCAAAATAGGTCAAATAGAGACAATTTTTCAAGCTTTTTTTAAAGCTTTGGAGGTTAGGAAGAGATCAACACAAGATCTAAGGACTAAGATCTATTAAATGGGGTCAAAATGACCTCAATTAAGTGGAAACAAGTTGCCAAGTCAAATCAGAAATGGATCGTTAGATTGAAACTCAATCAAGGTGGATCCATTCACAAGTACAAGGCAAGGCTAGTGGACAAGGGCTATGCACAAACTCAAGGCATTGACCATGAAGAAACCTTTGCACATGTGGAAACGTTGGTGGCCATAAGAGTGGTAATTTCTCCTGTAACTATGTTTAAGTGGAATGTTTGGCAACTTCATGTTACTAATGTTTTCCTAAATGGTTATCTAGATGAAAAATTGTTTGTGTTACAGCCCAAGGGATGTGTATAAAGAGGCCAAGAAGAGAAGGTTTGATTCTTGAAGAAAAGTCTTTAGTGACTTAAGCAAGCACCTAAAAGTTGGTACTCTAAGTTGAATTCCTTATTTATCTCACTTGGATTTTCTAGTAGTGCTTATGATCCCTAATTCTATGTCAGTTTTGAAAAGATGACATTGCGCAATCACTCTTGTGAATCTTTCTAAGATTCTTTTATGGTCCTAAAGTACAGTACTCTCACAAGTACCAGATTTTTCTGAATCCATAAAAATATCAAATTTGGGGTACTCATGGAGTTGTTCTTGGACATGTGATATCAAGACATAAAATTGCTACAGATTATTCCAAAATCAAGGTTATTGTGGAGTTACCTCCACCAAAAACAACAAGAACTGTCCAACCTTACGACTGGTACAAGACGGTCTTACTAAGAATTAAAGAGAGCCATTAAGAGTAACATGAAGAAGTAGTTCACTATAGGTTGTCTTTTGTCCTCTCTCGCCGCCTCATATTAAGGAAATAAGTCTCATGGGTTTTGTGTTGAATTTGTGTTAGTTATTTATTAGCTAGCACCAACTGAATAATCCCACCAGGCTTCAAATTCCCAGAGTCACCGACGGGTATGCAATAATATTGTTTCACTCCACTCGCCTTCCATGTCACATCGTCACACTCAGCAACCATCATCAGTTCCTGCTGCTACTCACCCTGACATTCCTATCCTTACATCCTCTACTATCACTCTCGCCATTGATTCCTCTCAAGGGCCTTCTATGACAATTGCATCATCCATTCCAATTAGAGTAGCCCAAGCTGCCTCACCCCCACACACATCCGCCATGTCCCCGTCCACACATTGTTTCATGGAACTTTTCTATAATTCCGATCATCTAGGGGTAGTTTGTGATGTCTCAGAGCCCTACGCCCTTTGATCTCAACTCTCCCATAATTAGATTTGATCAGTTCCATGACACACCCCAGAACCTGGATACTGCACCCGTATCATAGTAGGTCCAAGAGTCATCACCAGCGTACTAGGCACCAGATACCCTCACAACACAGTCTGTGGTCAAATCTTCAAAGCAGTTTGACATACAAGTCTTGGACGAATTTGAAGGTGAAGATCATTTGGAAGAGGAAGATCCGCAAGCCAATTTTCAGGCCAAATTAGTTCAACCTGCAATACCTCCTATTGCTTAAACGACCATGCCGACATTAGCATTGGACTTTGGTGACACGCTAGGGATTCTTACACACCTAGTACGCATGATCTGGAATATGATAGAGAGAAAATTCATGATGGAGAAAAGAATTGCGGATCTCGGCTCTGAGCATGCTTTGCTAATCCTAAACCGTGCCGTGATGTTGGGTGGTTCATGGGAGCAAAAATTCATATCTTGGATGACAACTCATTGGTTGGCAGAAGTTAATAAGCGCTTTCTACCACACATCAGAGACTACAATGAGCCATGTCTGGAATGCTGATTTTCTGAAAAAAAAAAAAAAAAGACATTGATTGATTGTACAAATCAATCTACAAGAGTTATTGATTGCTAAATCCAAAAAACTATCAAGTTCTATAGGCTAGATCTTGATCTAGAAACAATGCACTATGATTTTAGCAAGAGCAATGGATCTAATGATACAAAAAAAAAAACAAAGGCGGCCTCACACATGTGGAGGAAAGTCACTGTATGGATTGCAACTTGAGAGAAAAGTACATTTGCATACAAAACCATTCCAAACATCAAAACACAATTCTAATGAGTGAATTGCAAGCAAATTGCTAGAATGCCAATGTCTCATCAACTTTCTATTGATTTGGTTGAACTCTTTATAGATCAAGTACATCCACGAGCTGTATACTATCCAGTAGGCCTTCACACGTGTGAAGAGTGCCTTGTTATCTAGATCCACCAATAGGAGCCAAACACGCCCATTATCCAAAGTTGACTTATCACACTAGCTAGAAACCAAAAGCTAGTTTCCACAAAAATAGAGATATTCCCTTCAAAATAGGATCTAGTGGATATCTACCTCTTATCCTCTACAACCTGATCCACACGTGTAAACAACAACTTGTCATGTGGGGGCATTTACTCATTCACATGGAAGTGCAAGCTAATTCCATGGAAATTGGTCAAAGTGACTTTTTTTTAGATTCTAGCCACAAATCAAGTTCACACTTGTGTAGATTGAACCAAAATGAATATAACTATTTACAAGTACATTTTCTACATCCTTTGACATGTGGTAACAGGATCCACACATGTGAGGTCCTATCATGATCATAGATCTGATGATTAATCAATTACATCAAGTTGGAAGTGACAATTTTAACACTCCTCCTCAATTCTAACTTGGTAAGTCTAATGTACATCTATCTACAATTCCAAGAGCACATCTTTACTTGAAAAATGCATCTTTAGGCAATGGCTTAGTTAAGATATCATCTATGCACTCGGATGATGGCACATGATGAAGTTGTACCTCCTTGGATTGCACATTTTCCCTCACAAAGTGATGAGCTATCTCAATATGCTTTGTTCTAGCATGGAAGATAGGATTTGTAGCAATTTGTTGAGATGCTTGATTGTCACAATAAATGTACGGGATCTCCTCGACCTTTAGCATTTGTAGTTCCACCAAAAGTCTTCTTTGACATAGGATTTCTTTTGTTGTTGAAGTCAATGCCTTGTACTTGGCTTCACAAGAGGAAAATGAGATTGTATCTTGGATATCACTCCTCCACAAAGGAAAGTAGCAAATGCACTTATGGATCTCCTATCCATCTTGTCTACTACAAAATCTGAACCCAAGTATGCCTTCAAGTGCAAGTTAGATCCTTGTTAGAGAATGCCAAAAAATCTAGTGGAAGAGATATGTATAGGTACTCTTTTGGCACTTTTCCAATGATCTATCAAAGAAGCTTGCATATGTTGACTTAACTTTCTTACATTAGAACTCAAATCTAGTCTAGTGATTGTCAAATAGATTAAGGAGCCTATAAGCTTTCTAAAGAGTGTGATGTCCTCAAAGGATGCTTCATCACCATCCTTAGAAACTTTACAAACTTGCTCCATAGGGGTGTCAATCCCTTTATAATCTTTCATGCCAAACCTTTCAAGAATGGAAGTAGCATACTTTGATTGACTTATGAAAGTGAAATAACTACCTCTAGAAACTTCTATTCCAAGTATGAACTTAAGAAGTCCTAGATCTACCATCTTGAATTCACTAGACAATGCAACTTTAATTTTTCTTATGCCTTCACCATCATTTCCTGTCAATATGATATCATCAACATAAAGAACTAAAATGATGATCTTACCATCATTACACTTGATGTACAAAGAAAGTTCATAAGAACTAATCACAAAGCCAAGGGAGTAGAGACAATCATGCAACCTAGAGTACCAAGCTCTAGGTGCTTGCTTCAAGCCATATAGGCTCTTCTTCAAATGGCAAACCTTGTCCTCCTCACCATCCTTGATGAAGCCCTCGGGTTGCAACATGTATATTTCCTCCTCCAAGTAGTCATTCAAAAATGCATTGGTCACATCTGTTTGATAGAGATTCCACTTGAACAAAGTAGCAATTTCTTCATAATCTATGCCTTTAGTTTGAAGAAACCTCTTAGCAACAAGTCTAGCTTTGTACTTACTTATAGATCCATCTTGATTGTACTTTAATCTATAGATCCACTTACATGCAAGTGTCTTCTTCCCATGTGGAAGGTGTACAAGATTCCAAGTTAGATTATCTATCAAAGCATCAAACTCTACCTGCATTGCATCTCTCCAAACTTGTGATCTACTAGCACCTTCATAACATGATGGCTCTTCAAGCATTGTGGTTAGAAAAGAGTAAGAGGTAGAAGGAGTTGTGTCCTCCCTTTTCTTTTCTTTATCAAAGTATGTGAGCCTTGAAGGCTCGGCCTTGTTCCTTTTGGATCTCCTTGGCCCCGTTGGTTCTTGAGCTTGATCTTCCAGAAAATCATTTTCAAAAAGCTCTTCCTCGGGTTTTGCAAGATCTTCAACACATTGAGGATTAGATGCATTTGAAAACATCTTAGAACTTTGAGATTCATCAAGTAAGACATCCTTGCTAGCGTTTACCTTACTTGAAATAGGACCAAATATCCTATATCCTTTGCTATTTTCACTATAGCCTACAAATATTTCTTTGAAGGAAGTTGCATCTTCTTTCCTTGTAGTTTCCAAAGGAATGTGGACATAACATATACATCCAAATACTTTAAAGTCTTTTACATTGGGCTTATTGCCAAACAAAGCCTGATATGGTGAGATCCCACCAATAGCACTACTAGGAAGCCTGTTACATAAAAAGTTAGCACAAGTTATGGCCTCTCCCCAAAATGAGATGTTGGAGGTTGTAGGAACAAGTAAACTCTCTTTTGATGCCATTGCTCTCACAAAAGTTTCTCATTCTATTGGAGATATATTCTCCTCCATCTTTAATGCAAGAACTAAGTTGTTTTTCCACTAGAGACTTAAGCTTCACAAAAGATTCATATACAAGGCTTTTCTTAGACAATAAATCTATCCAAGTGAATCTAGTACAATCACCTATGAAAGTCACATACATTAAGGCACCTCCATTACTTTCATGGGAAAAAGCATGTACATCTGAATGAATAAGATCCAAGGGTGAGGTAGATCTTGAAAAAGATTTCTTGTAGGATGTCTTGTGTGACTTTGCAAGGCCACATGCCTCACATACTTTGCCACACTTTGTGAATGATTTTGGTAGGCCGAGAGCTAGATCCTTTGAGGCCATGGACTCCATTGATTGAAGATTAGGATGCCTAATCTTTTGTGCCAAAGCTCCACTTGAGTCATCTCCTCCCTAACCATACTCACACTTTCAATGGCCACATTAGCATCCAACTTAAAAAGCCTTCCTTGCTTAATGCCACTAGCTATGCACTTATCGTGTTTCAAGATGGAACACACTCCATTATTGAAATGTACATCCAGTCCATTATCCATTAGTTGACCAACAAATTTTTGATAATGGATAAAACATACAAAACATTATCAAGATCTATCCTTTTAGATGATCCTAAGCATAATGGAATAGGTCCTATGCCATCTATCTTACATTCTTGATCACTACCAGTGTGGATTGATTTCTTAAAATCATTACAAGAAAGATAAGTGAAAGAATAATGCTTGTTGAATGACATGTGAGAACTAGCCCCACTATCAATCCACCATGTCTCATACTTGATGTTGGTGTAGATGATATCATCAAGGATGTGTTGAAGCCATCCTCTTCATCCTCCTCTTGTGCAAGATTTCCATGATCCTCATTGTCTTGTGAGATCTTCTTCTTGTAGCATTCAGAAGAATAGTGTCATTTCTTTCCACAAAAGAAACACTTTAGCTTATCTTTGTTTTTTATCTTCCCTTTGGAGGTAGATCCACCATCCTTTACCTCAGCCTCATTTCCTTGGTTCTTCTTGCATGGATGAGTCTTCTTCTTGCCCTTTGATGTGAAGTTTGTTTTTTCATCACCACCATGTAGTGACATAGACCCCATTTTTGCCTTGAGGTGTAGAATCCTACCCTCCTCAGCCACAAGAAAATTATGCAACTCATCTATTGAAGGAAGTTGGTCTTGAATAGCAAAATATTGAACTAGATTAGTAGACTCATCACCTAGTCCATTCAATATCACTTGTACTAGTTTTTTGTCTTGGATCTTGTCTCCAATAGATCCCAATTCTTTGTTTAAAGACTTTATCCTTAGGACACGTTCTTGTCCACTTTCTCCACTTCCCTTCATGCTTTGGAGTACTTGATTCCTTAGCATGATTTGGAGTACTCTAGAAGTGTTGATTCCTAGATACTCTTCTATGAATCCCAAGCCTCTTTTGATGAGGCACAAGAAGCCACCTCTTTCAACAGGTCATTGCCTACATTCATCTTTAGACAATGTAGGGCCGATCTAGCCCTCTTCTTGTATTTCAATTGTTCTTGGGCCGCTTGAGGCTCTTCCTCAACTCCAATAACAATGACATAGAGGTCATGGATCACAAATAGTGATTCCATCCTCACTTTCCAAATGGAATAGTTTGTGGAAGTTAGCCTCTCACTAGATTTCTAGCACAAATCCACCCATAAATGACATATTGAATGGTTTGCCTATGAGATGCATGATCTAAAATAGATTTCTAGCTTTCTATGAAGCTTCTAATCTCGGCCCATTCAACCTAGCTTAATCGTGGATGAAGGTGTAATAAAATTACTCAAAGATTCCTAGCAAAACACACACTCAAAGATTGATTCTAGCACTTTTTGCTTGATTTCTCTTCACACACTAAGATATGAACAAATCAACCTTAATGGTCTGATCTAATGCTTAAAAATAAAGTGCTTCAATGACTCAAATCTCTAATTGATCATTAGAGTTCAATGGATTTTGGACCAAAAATGCACCAAAAATCATGAATTTTGGACTAGCATGCAAATTTTTGGACCAAAAACACTATAGAGACCTGATTTGAAGGTTGTTGTATAATTTCACACGTGTAGACAGTACACCTTCAGCCCACAAATTGATCTGGACCAAAAAGATTGAAGTTATCACTCTCCTAGAGCTCGCCCACTCAAGTATAGTTCAAAGACAACACTATGTCGATGATTTTCTCAAGTTTTATGGATCATTACATCACTCTTGTACTTGGATCGATACCATGTTGATTTTTTGAAAAAAAGGACAATGATTGATTGTACAAATCAATCTACAAGTGTTATTGATTGCTAAATCCAAAGATCTATCAAGTTCTGTAGGCTAGATCTTGATTTAGAAACAATGCACTATGATTTTAGCAAGAGCAATGGATCTAATGATCAAAAACAAACAAGGGCGGCCTCACACATGTGGAGGACAGTCATTGAATGGACTGCAACCTGAGAGCAAAGTACATTTGCATTCAAAACCATTCCAAGCATCAAAACACAATTCTAATGAGTGAATTACAAGTAAATTGCTAGAATGCCAATGTCTCATCAACTTTCTATTGATTTGGTTGATCTCTTTATAGATCAAGTACATCCACGAGCTGTGTACTTTCCAGTAGGCCTTCACATGTGTGAAGATTGCCATGTCATCTAGATCCACCAATAGGAATATCTACATCTTATCCTCTACAACCTGATCCACACATGTAAACAACAATTTGTCATGTGGGAGAATTTACTCATTCACATGGAAGTGCAAGCTAATTCCATGGAAATTGGTCAAAGTGACTTTTTCTTATATTCTAGCCACAAATCAAGTTCACATTTGTGTAGATTGAACCAAAATGAATCTAACTTTCCACAAGTACATTTTGTACGCCCTTTCACACATGGGAACAGGCTCCACACGTGTGAGATCCTATTGTGATCATGGATCTCATGATTAATCAATTACATCAAGTTGGAAGTGACAATTTCAACATGGAATTTATGGAGAAAGTCGAATACCATTTAATAAAGATCAATCAAAATTCGAAATAAATCTCACGAGTGTTGTGAGATCAACACCAATTTTGGTGGGGGATATTGTTGGAGATTTTGTGTATCTCGAGGCAACCCTAGCACGAGCTAATAAGTGAGAGAGATTTGGCACCCTGCGTGTGTAAGTCCAACGCGATGATCACATAGTTACTTAATTAGTTAGAAGTTAATAGAAGGACTTTAGGCCTTTTTGCGGATATTTTAATGCCGCAAGGCCTAACAGTCAAGTTAGTGAATAAAAATGGCTCCCCCAAAATTTGAATTTTGAATAATAAGGGAGGTGGAGATTGGCCAATAGTATTTAAGGCCAAAGCTCTAAAATCCACTATATATAGTGGTGCTTTGTAAGTCATTTGACATGTTCATTTCAATAAAAACAAGCTGAACCTCTTACGGATTGAAATCAGATGTCCTTGCCCTTCTTCTTACTTCCCTCATCTCTCATGCTTTATATGGATATTTTTATTTGTAGGATTTGCTAATTGTTGGGATTGATCTTTGTTATACTTTTGGAGAGAGAGAAGAGAGAAAGAGAAAAGTAAGTTTTTACCTTCATTTGAGTAGTGTTAATGGATCATAGTGTTAATGGTTAGTGTTGGATGTGGATCATAAGCATCTGCTTGATTATGAACTATGCTATGGCTCTCATGGGCATGAATCTCCGCATGACACAAGGTAGTCCTCTTCATCTCTTGATGCTCGATAGAGCTTGGATCTAGGATTGAAGGTGGATAGGAAATACCCGCTAGAGAGGTGTTGTTTCTCATCGATGGTGAGGACATATTGCTTTCTAGAGTTTCTTAAAACCATAAAATGTCCGATAAGAAAATCATTACCATGAGAGAGAGAGAGAGAGAGAGAGAGAGAGAGAGAGAGAGAGAGAGAGAGAGAGAGAGAGAGAGAGAGAGAGAGAGAGAGAGAGAGAGAGAGAGAGAGCATTCCATAGAAAGTGATTCTGTGGTAGTTGTGACATGTTCCAAGAACACACCCAAGAGAAGCTACAAGTTTCTAGGGTGTTTGGATTAGGGCTTGGGAGAAAAGAGTAGAGAGACAATGAGTTGAGAGAGTGTCCTTAGAAAGCAGAATTTAACAATTATGATTGGGCCATGTCACTTTTTAGAAATTTTCAAAAACCCAAATGCAATGAAAATAATCTCTAAGAAGTTCTAGAGAGAGATCTCCATATCATTCTTGAGATAGAATATCAGAGAGAGAGAGAGAGAGAGAGAGATATAAAGAGAGAGGATACTAAAGATAGATAGCACTTTTCTTACAAATGGTGGTACCTTTTACCCACACTAGGAGGGGTATGTAAGTCTATGTAAGTCACACGCATCAAATTTCAACTTATGTAGGGTTAGGATTTTGAGATATAAAAATATTAACAATATCAATGACGTTAGACATAATGTGTTTCTCCTACTTTGATTCGGCCACATGTGCCCCAAATATTGGTTTGACCACCCCGACTAATGTCCAAAAAGTTATTTCTTCAAGAATCTCGCTTGCGAATATGATCTTGGGAATGTTTGAGAACGTAATCAAAGGATTAGAAGAGAGAGAGAGAGAGAGAGAGAGAGAGAGAGAGAGAGAGAGAGAGAGAGAGAGAGAGATATTTGTTAACTGCACTAGCGGGAGATGACAAGTGTTATTGTGAACAAATGTCAGAACTGAAGTATGGTATGTGGCGCGCATAGAGTTAACTTGGAAGGATATGGCTGCCAAAATGAGGTGAATTTACAATGGCTTCAAGCACTTTTTTGTATTTGATGAGTTTTTTGAGTTAGAGAGAGGACTAAGAATAAAGGTAAGAAAAGAACTATTTTTTATGTCGCAAATTGTCACTTTGTTGGTTGATTTTGAGAAAAGTTTGTAATTTTAAATCACCTCACAGTTTTTAAGTTTAGTGGATTCATGTTGCAAGATCTGTTTGCTTTTTGCAATGATGCAGACCAAAGTCAATGAGCAATTTTATATTTTGGAAGGCTTATTCAATATTTATAATAAGCGATATCTTACATTTTATTAGGTTTTTTCAATGTTGTTTTTATATAAAAAAGTATCTTACATTAACATTCCTTCAAAGTTGTCGATGTTTAGACAATCATTGCAACAGTTTAGCTCACTCTAAAACTTTGGTAACCACAACAAAAATTGCATACAAATTTTCATGATACTAGTTTTTTGCAATGTGGGATGGAAGCTTGGTGCAAATTTTGCTGAATTTATTCCTTTTGATATTTTGATAAATATTTGAGCGTTGTTAAACATTTTACTGGCTGAACTAAGCTCCATTTTACACTACATTGCTAGCAAGTCCAAAATTTAAAATAGAGCTCTCCTATTGGTCTAGGATAAAAAATGGGACTCCCTCCCTTTCACATTAACATCCACTTGCCACTATGTGGCAGATGACATGGTAGGGACCCACTGCCACATAGGGGCAAGTCAAATCCGTTTTTTTTAGCCACCCAATGTCCCTTGGCATGTTGAGTTGCCCCTGGCATGTTGGCCTGCATTTTAAAGTTTTTTTAATCCTTTAATGCAATATTCCTTTAAATGAAATGCATTGGTAATTGCTTGAAAAAAAAGCACCCTTCAACCTTTTAATATTAAAAGTTTCATACTTGCATTTCAAAACACAACAATTTAAATAAAATGGACCAATCGTCTCTCAAGATTTAAATGGGCCAATCATATTGTTGCCCTTCATTTAACACTTACAAACCAAATGTGAAATGGGAGTTCGGAGTGGTTAATTGCCCGTCAACTCATTTGCCAAGGTTTAAAAAATGGGTGGCAATTGAAAGTCCCATGCAAAGGGAATTATAGGTAGTCTAAAACCACCCTAAATCAAGATTGGAATTAGGTTGACATCAAGCTTAAGGTTAGGGTTTTATTTTTGTAGGTTTTGGGATCATAAAAGAGGAAAATGTGAGATTTAGCAAATTCTACTGGTCCACGTGTTGAGGGAGGATAAACAGTGATATAGTTATAGCGAGAAAAGAGAGAGAGACCGACCTTGGTGTCAAGCATCACTGCGCACATGATTTGAGTGTTTTGCATTGCAGCTTTCAGGTTCTCTAAAGTTTCCTGGTGATACTCGTAAGAGCCATGGGAAAAATTAAACCTGGCAACATTCATCCCTGCGTGCAGCAGGCTCTCGAGGATTGGCACATCTCGAGATTTTGGGCCTAGCGTGCATATAATCTTCGTTTTTGGTAAGTGTTTAACCCCATTTGGAGCAATGTTGCTCAAAACTTTTTCCATGTCTATGTTCGCCATTCCTGTTTCAAACTATAAACAGTTGAAGCTGATTATATAGATTTGGAGTCACTGCATATAATTTGCTTCAAGATTCAACTTCCACAATACCGAATGCCCTGTTCTTCGTACGTGCAACTCGCCCAGGCGAATAGTTGAGTATGCTGAGCGCAATCATGCCATTCTGTCCTCCTGCGGAATGAATTTGTGGCATATATTTAAAACTCAATTCAGCATTGATTTTTCTATGGAATGCATGAAAGTCTTACAATATTCGTAAAGCAGTCCACGCGTTAAAGATCTAATAATACATACGAAACACGCATCTTGAACCTAAGGGCACACGTCAATCAACAAAAGGCACAAGGATCTTGACAACCAGTACACCCTTTCTAGGGTTATCTTTTCTATAAGTGAGTTTTTCTAGAAAAATGTAGCAAGAGATTGCAAATTCAGATATATACGCCATCTAAAGGATCATGGCTACACAGACCTTCTCACACCTTTAAAATTTGCAAGAAAAACAAAAGTGAATGAAGTAACTGCGTAAAGGAGAAGTTTGCTGCAGAAATAAGTTTCGCGTCATGAAACTAGAACGTTTAATCTATCACACGCTTAAATTTAAGGAGTCATAAAAATGAAAAACCAACCATTTCGAAAGCGCCAAATCCAATAACCATCTTCGCTTTTGCGAAACAAATCCGTGATTGCAACTAATTACTCTCCCTTCAAAAAACTGCAACCGGACTGCAAGAGTAAATGATCCATCAACCCTTCTAGTACACTTTCTGGCATTACGTTCACAGCAACGTCCATAAGTGCAGCTGCAGACATTGCTATGGGTAAGTATTAAATTCTACGTTGATGGAAAGAACGAGCAAAACACACAAAAGGGAAAAATTGGTAACGGCCGTTGTGTTCGTCTTGAATGCAAGGAATATTCGTGTGTTGTGAACCCTTGGTCTACAGAGGGCTCTTGTTGGAGGGTGGGAGCCCAAGGGACCGGCCCTCACGCAGGCCCCGACCTGCACCGAATGATCGAGGCCGTCAAGCCTTTCATGATGTAATGCTTCTTGGTTTCCAATGGAAGGCTCGAACTTGAGACCAAAGAAACTTTGGATGTCAAGCGTTAACCAATTGAGCCAACTCCCTTGGGTTCATGATGTAATGATAGTTGTGAGGGTGAAGAGAGAATGCTCAGGCGAAGACAAAATGCAGATTGTGTGGTATACACTTGCAATTCTTGAGGTGAGAGAATGGCATATTTCGGAGAGAGAATGCACATTTTGGAGAGGATGGCAAATTTTTTAGGAGAGATAAAATTGGATGCACATTCCACTCAATAAGTCACCTCAGAATACAAAGAAAACCCGAGCGTCTAGCATTACGTAAGATGGAGTGCACCCTCTAGGTGTAAAGCTAGTAGCATCCCGCTATGTTAAAGTGGACAACCCACTTATATGTGTGGCATACAGGAGCCCAAAAGTATACTTATAAGACAAATTGAAACTTGGCCTCCCTACTCCTCCTGTGTACTCTTGTTAGCTTTGGAATGAATCAAGAATCGGTGCAATTTGGCCCTCCCTACTCCACCTATTTGTTAGCTTTGAAGTGAAACAAGCATCGGTAAGCTATTGTGATGAATCATATGTGCATAATGTTTATTTGTCTTTCTTTAGTGAGCTAAAACACAAAAACGCCTTCCGTTTTTTAGAGTAGTTGTAAATTGCATTTTTCTTTTCACGTTTCAATGTGACCTTAGATCATTTAGTCTTGTACGTCTTTTGCATATCGCCACAACAAGAAGATGAACTTGCTTGGCTTCCCTTGAGAAGGCAAGACGAATAACTTCAAGTTGGTCAAAGGATTTTGTCTGAAATTTGAAGTTAAAGGCTTTGTCTGATCTTTTACAACGTATTTGACTATTGTTCAAATTGTCACACATAGATGCACTACTTAATTGCTCAAGTAAAAGTTTTGCATATGCATATGTCAAATTGTCACACATACTACTTAAAATCCTCAAGTAAAAGTTTTGCATATGCCTCATTAGCACAAACATACGAAGCTTTTGTGATATAAAACCGATGAGGTTGCACACTACAATTTGATAGATCATTCACATACTAAGATCTTCGTCAATTAGAGCATACAATTTTTTTTTAATAAACACACATCACCCTCCCATACATGCATTATCAAGAGACACAATATGGCAACCTCCATAAATTTTACTATTTATCAACACATGAAATAATAGAAATAAGCTTTACATTGGGAAAAACAAAGGCATATCTCAAAGCTAGAGCCTACACATTGTTTCCCACCAACACGGAGGCACAAAAGAATAGAAAAGAAACGATTACCCAAGAGTGAGAAGAGGTGGGACAAAAGGAAAAGGTTCTAATTCCCCACCTCTAGGAGACATAAAGAAAACAAAATATATATGAACTATAATATAAACTAGGCTTTGGAACAAGTCAATGCTTACCATGAGAGTGTCCTAGATAACCACCATGAACTCGTCTTTTATATCAAAGGCATAAAGCATTAGAGAATGTTAGAATTTAAAATGAGCCGTTTGTGAAGATACTTTTGTTGACTTCACACATTGAACATCCAAATAGGCCAATAAATTCTGTCCATATGTCAAAAACCTATAATAATGATTAACGAACAAAAAAACTCCTAGTCTTTCCCTACTATGTCTTTGTGATTTTAAAAGTCTCACCAAGCAACAAACAACAATTTTATGGAGAATAGTTGTTGCCTATATTCATTTTCGAAGTAAATTCTTGGCGGTTTTCATAAACAATGGCTAGAATAACCTCTATGGTTTAGTATTATCTAGCCATTGACAAAAACTTTTCCAGTCTTTTTGTGTTGTTTTGTGTAGCCCTATTGCATAGTCATGGAAACTCCTATTCGAAAACCAAGAGGTACCACTAATGCTCCCAGTGGTTGCAATGAAAAAGATTTACATCAATAAAGCCCTAACCCTAATCTAACACTAACTCTAATATAAAAAAATGTTTAGAAGACTTACATCTTATAGTTCTTTTTTCGTTCATTTTTGCCGTTCATCATGCCAACCAATGAATTTTGATCATTTTTAGTTCTAGTTTCCAATAGAATACGCATAGAGCAAAACTTTCTAAAAACTATCAACTGTTTCACACAAGGCTTTTTTTCAAACAACATTTGATAATGTGCTTTTGTAATTTATGGCATTAGATGAAATCATGTTTGTTACCACTATGTTCAATCTAGAGGATTCAAAATAATCCTTGACGTGGATGTTTGACACTCCAGTGTACACATTTATTGATTATGCCTCGTCATTTCAAAATAGGCCATAAAGATTACCTTGTGAGGGCCATGTTGGAGTTCAATCTTACTCCTACTCACCTAATCATTATATTCTAAGAACTCCTGCACATACTTGCTCTTATTATAGTCTGTAGAAATGAACTGTCGAGATAGTTTGCATTTTTACATGCACATTTGAACAGTTTGCAGAAATACACAAATATTCGAAGCAGAGCAAAGGTTGACTCGACTCTGACTCAAATATTTGAGTTCGAGTCACACGACTTGACTCGACACCAACTCGACACTGTCGATTGATCACGCCATTGTATGTAGTTATTCATCACTATCTGCTTATCAATTGTAGTTCATAATATAGACTGTTCTAATACTTTAGTCTCTTTTTGAAAACACGTAGTATTAAATACATCGTTTACAAGAACTGATTAGATGATAAGTCTAAGCTTTGTTACTTTGTATATATATAGAGACAAAGTGATATAGATAGACACCCAATTCAATTAAGGCAATCAAATCAGAAAGAATCGAATCATCAAATATCGAATCAAAATCGAATAGAGTGAGAGAATTTTAAGACAATAGAGAGATTAGCTTATCTGTCAGTTGCTTTGATCAACTAAAGTATCATAGTGCTTAGCACACAACTACTATAAACCTTATTAGACATAGGATTCCTTTCGTGATCTAATTGTTGTATTACATTAGCTATGATTCACAAATTCTCTATTATCTATATGCATTGTTCATGTTTGAATGCTCTTGTTTTCTTTTCTCTCTTTCTTTATAGTATATTCTACTTTCAATTTTTAATGTAGAATATTTGTTGAAGAATGCATGGTTTTCATAGACGCCTAACTATTATGTTAGAAATTTGGCAAAACTAGCTACTATAAAATGGTCATTGACTTGTTTGACCATATAAACGTTATGTGTACATATTTAGGAGTATGTGACCTTGTCTTTAATTGTATTTCTTAGCCTCAAACTCAAGTTCATCTACTTGTTGAAGAGATTACATCAATCATGGAAGTTGGTAGACTAAATCATGAGATTATGCATAGATCATGTCATAACTAATGGAGCTTGATTCAAGACATAATTAGGGCTTGTTAATTACGGAGAGATTAAGGGTGATAGAACCCTCTTAGAAGGTCAGATCTGAGATGTATATATATGTGAATCAATCCTTTGTAAATTTATGGTAAGTGATTTTCTCTTTTGTGAAAATCAAATTGTTGGCAATCTTGGGCAATCTTCGTGTTTATGTGGAATTGATGCATGATTATTGTCTAATCTTTTCAATTCATTTGTTTGGATCTGACTTGAATCAAGTAATTTACTTTTCACACGTGTGACAGGCCGTGGGGAACACTAAATGCTAGTTTGAGTGAGGTATTCAAGTTCTCTTGCCAATTTAGATACAAATAAGCTAGAATTGAGTGCTAGTATTATATCTTACAGATCTAAGTGCAATCCTTGATGCTTGATTGATCTTTTGGGATCCAAATAAGGTTGATTTTTCAACAATTCTCACTCTTTATGGTTGTCCATGACACATATCATGATATTTTGCTAAGTTAAACGAATGATCTAACAATCTAGCAACTGTTTGAATATCAAAAGAACCAATTCTTATAATTTATTGTTTTTATTCTTCTTGGGAGGACTATTTAGATACTTTCATTGCATTTTTTATTGAACATCCCTCCAATAGGCCCATGCACTCCAATTAGGATATGTGGCATTGACAACTCTTATGCATGTTGAGAAAATCAAAAGTGATTTAATTTAGATTTAGTAAAGGATCAAAGGTTTTAAGGAATATTTCTAGGATCTAGGGTCTATATATGCCTACTTGACTCGGCCTCCTCCACTTCTACAAGCAACCCAATTGTGATGAAACAACAACCAAACACATGAGAGAGACTCTAACACGGATTTTCAGGCGTCACCAGCAAGCAACAATTCTGACTAATGTGTGTAGGGAATTAGCCGAAGCTGTTAAGCATAACCTTTAGCAGGACTTCTTTCAATTTTGAATGAGCTATGTGTTCAAATAATGAACTTGTTTGATGCTCTATTTTGTTTGCTTCCTACGATAAGAAGTAATTCTCTGTGTTTGATTAAGAGAAATCCTTAGCCAATATGATTCTGTTTGATGAATCTATTTGCTAGTTGTTGTTTGATCTGATTGCTTAACTGTTACTACAAGAGCCTGAAAGATAAAGTAATCTTTATAATCATAGACCTTGACCAAATTGTTTCATCATTGGTGTTCCTGGATGCCAATTTACCCAAATATCTTTGGATAACCAGATATGTCATTGTAGTATTAACTGTGAATATTAAATATCTCAGTCAGTTTACCATCATACATACATTTATCATACAAAAGATGAGATTATTCTCTCTCTTGGGGAACGATCAAACCTTTTATACTACTTAATTCATTGATTTTGTGGAAATCTATAACGACTAGGCCACCACACTTTGTCGTACTATACCAACAAGGTTAATATAGATTTTTGTAGTAAATAGTGTCGTTCCCACAGAGGACAGCGTTAGAAAGTTATGTATTTGGTACAATTCATGACAAGTGGTTTCAAGTGTTATTCTGGTTGTCGACAGACATTAAAAAGTAACCAGTATTACTTATATTTGGGGAATGTAATGTTAATAATTTCAGAACAACAATCTGGCCTCTATCAAATCAAATGAAATGTGTTCTACATATGAGATGTTATCAGAGTAGTACAACAGTACTACACTTTCGCTGATTAAGGTGTCAACAAAGAGTCGAGAATTGTTCGATGTATTTGCGACTATGCAGACAATTAATTATTCGCGTTTGCGAACTGTTTGTTTCTAGACAGAAGTCCTCAACAACTAAAGTCCAAATTAATGGTTAAAGGACACGAATAGTTTTAGAGCACATTAGGAACTTATGTCAGTTACAGTCAGGAAAACAGATCAAAGACTCAATTCTTTAGACAGGGACTGTCATCTCATTTGTATACATACAACTCTATTCAATGATCGTGCTAGATTGTACCAAAGATAGTTGTTATTCGAGTGCCGAAAAGAAAGTATTCACGACAGACGAATAAGATGGTTTTAAGACAGTTCTTTAGAGCAAGCTTTATGGATACACAACAAACAGTTGTAATGCACTAGAGTGTCTGTCTGATCAGAGAGAAATTCATGTAATGCGTTAGAGATTGCTAGTAGACTCAAGATCACTCACAACTCAACAGTGCGGAGAACAGAGATAAGGGAGAATAACTCATAGAGCTCTATTCACTTCTTCAATCTCTTACATATGCATAAACTCTTCTCTCTCGATGCTCGAGACTGAAGTGTGAGATCAATATATGTTCTACAGGGCGAACAAACACACCTCTAAAACAACAGGTGCGTCGCTCCCGCGAAAGGGTCTAGTTAACAATTAGATTGAAAATACGTTCAATTATACCATGAAAGGTATATTTAATCTAGAGTTAAGATTACTCTAGTTTAACATGTCTTTCTATATCTAGTCGTTTCGTATGGACAACCTAGTAAAGGTTATCCAAGGCAATGTCTTTCCTTTTAAAGGTCTTGTCCTTTATTATAAGGCAAGTACTTAGGAGATATATTCTCGAAAAATGACTTAGGCCTCTTCATGATTTATACTTATCCGGCTCATATCTTCATTTCCAAGTATATCATGCCATATTTACGTTGATATTCAATATTTAATAATTTTGTGGCATCACATATACCCTTCCTCAAATGTGAAACGTCCTCATGAACATATCATTTTCATTTTGAGGATTATTTGTGAAACATTCTTGTTCATCAGATTTTCGTGAAGGCGAAAAGATATTTCTTCATATTATTTGTCCTTTAGATATTTTTTCATCTTAGAGAATATGTGTCTTGTTGTTTCTTTAATTGAATAGGTTGTTTTGAGTTGAGCTTTGAATTGTTGATAAAATCTGGAATCAAACTTCAAAACATCTTTAAACTTCAAAAATTCAGCATCCCGACAAAGGCATGAATGAATGTTTATGAGCGATTCAATTCTTCATATAATTCCTAAGCAAACTCCAAGTTTTGTTGAGCTTCAATCAATAGCAAGTCTTCTTTGAATTTTGTGTAATGGCCAACTGGGAGGTTGCCGAATTCTTCCAGTTTAACCGGGAGCAATGTTCCATCGAACAACTCCTAAGTTAACTTTGTATCTTCGTCGGAATCACTACGTAGGGTGATTTCTCTACAGTAACGAGCTAAAAATCTAATAAAATTGTTTTTAACATAAAGATTCTGAACGAAAAATAATGTCTTAACCACGAAAGTTCCAAACTGCCAAAAAGAATATGTACAGAACCGCTTGTAACAAAATTACTTCCTTCTGTCTTGCAGATTATGTCGAATCTCCGCAAAATATTCTGCAAGGTTTCGTTCCCAATCCACATAAAGACTGAATAGTTCAGGATAGGCCATATTTACATTAATCAGCAACCCGACATCGTCGAATTCACCTAGATCCGCAATAGCTTGTGGTTTGTACAGTTGAAACTGCAACTTTCGCTTCCAAAAATGTCGTTTATTGTCTTCGTTCCTCAAAAACTAGAATTCTTTGATTCGAATATATTCAAGAGCATACATAGCCGAAGAGCCTATGTATAAATCTCCTAATCCGAAAGGTACGACCTGGAACTTACCCTGGATTATGCCCCAACAAAGACATCCTTTCTGTTCAATAGAGAGTTGGGCCCATAACCAGAGAAAGTCGTCCTTCTCCCAAGGTCGCTTTCATTCGTCAAAGGCAATGCCTACTGCGCCTGGTAGCATCCTGTAATCCACATGCCATTGCAATTCAATATTAAATGCATGTGGACACCATTTCTAGAACCGTTCAACAAATGCACGAAATCTGTCAGCACATACCTTCGACTGATTGCATCGTGTTCGCTTTGGCTGTGTAGATGCAGTTGCCAAATCCTGAGTTTGCACCTGAGCAGCCAGCTTCTGATCTTCCAATTGTTGCATGAGATTTGACAGCTCCTGTTCGAGATTCGCGGGATTCGCAACAGCCTCCAAATACTCTAGATGGTCTGAGGCTTCGGAGCAGGATGGCACAGCTTGATGTTGTTGTGTAAGGTCATCAATGCAAAGCAGGGCTTGAAGATATTCTTCATGTGAATCGGGCCCGCTGCAAGATGGGGTGGCTTCACTCTGGAATCAAAATTTTGAACCGAAATTGTTGCATCCGCATCCGAAATATTGTCTGATTCGCTTAAATGTTGTATCTCAAATCATGGAGATTTTGTAACCCTTCGTGGGTACGAAGCAGTTGCTTAGGAAGTGGACCGCTTCATCCACTAAATCTTTATTTGTCGAAACCATCTTCGCATCCACTGGTAATTCGAGGGCTGTGTAGAACAGGTCTTCAGAGATAGTGAAGAATTTGCCTCGTGCATGAACTTTGAAGTCCACCTCAGAAACTGAATGGATAGAGTCCACAAATTCAACTAATGTCTGACAAGATTATGGAAGGGTCCACTTTCAGATCACCCAACCTGCATCAATCCAAAAAAGACTGGATGGATGCCAGGCGGATTCCTGCGCGTGCTTTCCAAATGATAGTGGAATTTGAACTCGATCCATAAGCCATTAGTCGAATGTTTGACGACAATTCTGTAGATCACAAAAGTTCGTATGAGAGTGCTTTGATCGCAAAGAGAATCAACGCAGGAAAGCATAAACTCGCAGGCAGAAAGTGTAAGGAAGAAAACAGTCAAATGAGAGACTTCTTGGCAAACCTCTCACACAAATAGCACTTTCCACAACAACTAGGAAGTATTGTAAGAATCTCCCCCACTCAACAGATTTCCAATCTGTTTGATGCTGCCCTGGTCTTTTTGATGCCTCCGGGACTGTGTCTTTGTTCCCCACTGATGATTCTCCGAGCTTCAAACCTGCAAAATACACCAAAGAAGGATTTCTTCCAGCCGTTTTTATCTCTCCAAGCTTTCACCTCCCGTGAAGGACTTTCTCACTTCGTTGCGGAGCCTGTGACAAGTTGTATCCACTGATCAGGCACGTAGGACTATTGCTGTTCTGATATCATGTCAATAATTAGATATGCAACATCAAGCATTCACCATAAACAATCACCAAGAAGCCGGAAGAAGAACATGCACTATTAATCTATCACACTATAACATACTGAATGTAAAATGTACATATAAACCTTGAACCCTGATAGAGAGGGAGAACCTAGGAGTAGACTACTAGATAGCCAACGGCTAGTTACAGCTAGTAATACAGTACATCGTAAACAGTAACTAAGAAGTGTAACAATGAAGTTTATCATTGATTTCTAACAAGGATAGAATAGCTTTGGGTAGGTGCTCGAGCCCCCAAGGCCTTTCTCAACCTAGGCGCTCTCTCTCTCTCTCTCTCTCTCTCTCTCTCTCTCTCTCTCTCTCTCTCTCTCTCTCTCTCTCTCTCTCTCTCTCTCTCTCTCTCTCTCTCTCTCTCTCTCTCTCTCTCTCTCTCTCTCTCTCTCTCTCTCTCCAAGGTTGATTGGTGCATAGCTATGGGTAGGCACTCGAGCCCCCATAGCCCCAACCATCCTTGGTGAACTCCTCTCTCTCTCTCTCTCTCTCTCTCTCTCTCTCTCTCTCTCTCTCTCTCTCTCTCTCTCTCTCTCTCTCTCTCTCTCTCTCTCTCTCTCTCTCTCTCTCTCTCTCTCTCTCTCTCTCTCTCTCTCTCTCTCTCTCTCTCTCTCTCTCTCTCTCTCTCTCTCTCTCTCTCTCTCTCTCTCTCTCTCTTGCTATGCAGGTGTGCATGGACGGCTCCCGGTGAACGGACCCCTATACTACGACCGACTACATTTGGCGCCGTTGCTGGGGAGTGCCAACGTTGCTCACCGCTTAGCTGCCTTTCAAATTCTCTTTTCTCCACTCTTTGCCACTCTTTTATGCTTCCTCCCCCTCACCTCCTCTTTTTCCCATTCTCCGGAATCTTCCATTTCCATTAAAAAAAAAACCCAAGCCCTCAAGGGATTAGTTTTGTTTTTTAAGCAGTAAGCTATATAGTGTGTAGTTAATTTTTCTGTAATTTATTATTTTTGCTATCCATCAACCTTCTTTCTTTTCTTTAAAAAAAAAAAAACTCTCTCTTCCCTCCCTCTTTCCCCCCCTTCTCGCTCCTTGCTCCTCCGCCCTTCCTTGTCTCGCTCCCTCCCCCCTCTCGCTCGCTCGCTCCCTCTCTTGCTTGTTACTCGTTGCTTTCCTTCTCCCTCTCGCTCGCTACTTCCCTACCTCCCTCTCTCGCTCGCTGCCTCCCTCCCCGCCCTCCTTCATCGCTCCACCTTCTTCACCTCCCTGCTCACCTCCCTTCCCCTGCTCCTCACCCGTCTCCTTCACCTCCCTTCCCCTGCTTCCTTCGCTCCCTTCCCATGCTCCTCCGTTCACCTCCCTTCCGCTCCTCCACCTCCCTTCCTTGCTCCTCCGCTCACGTCTCTGCTACTCGATCCCTACTTTGTTGTCTGTTGTTCGTCTCCTCCATAGTCTGCCTGCCCCCTGCTCCTCCACTCACCTCCTTGCTACTCGCTCCCTTCCTCACTTTCTTTCTGCTCCTCCGCTCACCTCCCTCGCTCTCTCCTCACCCTCTCTCTTCCTCGCTCGCTCCTCGCTCCTTCATCTCCCTGCTCCCTGCCTACAGCTCCGCTCCTCCCTCCTTCACCTCCTATTCGCTCCTCCCTCCTTCACCTCCTGTGGCGTTGCCTACCTCCCTTCCCACTCTTGCCTGCAGCTCCGCTCCTCCCCGTTCTCGCTCCCTTACCTGCCCCTTCTCCCCTGCTCCTCGCTTCCTCCGCCACCTCCCTCGCTTCTCCCTGCTCACCTCCCTGCTCGCTCCACCTCCTTCATCGCTTCACCTCCCTGCGTCCCTGCGCTCCACCTCTCTGTTCACCTCCCTGCTCGTCTGCTCTGTCCCTGCTCCTTGGCTGCATGCTCCGCTCCCTCCCCCTTTCCCTATGTTCGCTGATACTCTCACCTACGCTCCTCCGCTCCCTTCTCCTTTCCCTCATTGTTGCACTCCAGAGAACCAGCATCTCGAACTGCGTTCTCCATTCTCCTGTGTATACCCTTCCTTCTCTTCTTCTCACCTCTTATTTTTTTATAATTTTAGTTATTTCGCCTCTTCTCTTTTTACGTCATCTTTGAGGCCTTTTTCGAAGTTGTGTTTTTCATTTCATTTTTTATCTTCTGTGTTTTTTAAGCCTTAACTTTTGACAATCTAGTTACCCTCATTGTTTTGTTTACCGTAGTAAAAACAAACAAAAACAAACAAACAACAAACTTTTGCAAAGGCCTCTGAAGTTTCATCTTAGTCTCACTAAGACAAGGACACAGAGAAATCTGCATGGGTTTGTTGTCAAAAAAACAAAAAAAAAACAAACTTTTGTAGAGGCCCTCTGAAGTTCCATCTCATTGAGACCAGGACACAAAGAAATCTGCAAGGGTTTATTTTTCTATAAAAAATAAAAAAATACGAATTGGGCCATTAGTCTCGTTGGGAAGCGACCCATATCTCTGATAGCTCCTCCCACGACTGTCGAAGCGCCCTTTTCTATAAAAATAATATATATATATATTACAGTAATTTAGCCCAAGCCTCTTTGGTGAGTGACTTTGTCTTTGATAGGCTCCTCCCAAGACCGCCAAAGCTAAAGCGAGTTATAGTTGGTATTGAAAAATCCTTCTATAAACTTGCGGAGAGGTGCCAAAAAGTAGTTTTTGAAGCAAAACTAACCCTTTGCCAAAAAAACCTACATAAGTGCTTTTCCAATTATTGTCCCTCATCCTAAGACTTTTCGCTGGAAGGGCATAATTGCATTTATTTATAAAATCTACCCTTGCCCGAACCGTGAATGTTCTAGACAAAGGAATATTTCTGCTTTTCTTTTCCTCTTCCATCTCCTCATCATCAATTCCCTCATATACATTTCCAAAACTGCATCTACCAATCTCTCTCTCGTACATCACCACACCATTCCATATCACCTTCATCTTGCACACAACAGGCCATGGCAATGTATGAGCAGCTTGCCCAAATCTCGATGCTTTCCGGAGAAACTCTCAAGGGCTACATTGCACGATTTATCAAGATGGTAGGAGATTGGAATTCCGGTCTTCCTAGTCACCACAAAATGGCATTTTTCTATACTGGATTACCACACAAGATCAAGATTGGTATGCCACCCTTTAGATCATATATTAGTCCAAACGAGCTCTGTAAGACAGCCGCTATTGCAGAAACACAGATCTTCCACACACCATCACAACCCATATCCAACATTCAAAAAATTAGGGATGATAGAGCACCTAATCCACAAGATGCCACAACAATGCTAGCCAAAGTCCTAGCAGTCCGGGACGGATCAGATGCAAGTTGTCAGTGACACAGATGAGATGTGCAGTCAATCTGTTTACCTCCCAGAAACACAAAATGCCAATCGGAAGATCCGACCATTGGACAGTGCCATTATTGTTTAGGAAAACGTCCAACACCTTAATGTCCAGTTCGGATCCAAGATTATGAAATCAAGCCAATAAGGAAATTTTGGAGATTGGGAATCAATCAACAAAATCCTCATCTATGCCATCTAGCTTGCCATCAGATCGCTCCTCCAAAGAAAGTGGATCGGTCTCAGGACTTTTAGAATCTCTCTAGTGGCTAGGCAAGGTTCGGTGGAAGTATTGGTTATATCAACGAGCGGATCATCCCAAGCAGAGGAAGTTCAAACTGGCTCACCACTATATTTCGTAGAAGGGATCAAAGGAGACCTGATACCGGTGTACGCGTATCAATTGAGAGGTGACGGAATCTTACACATGGTACGATGTTTCGGATGTGGAGGTAAACATCGTAGATCAGAATGTCCACACCAAAATGATCTGTTTGCTTGAATCAGCAACCTACATACGATCATGCAAATCCACCAACCGAGAAGCTGCACTAAACGCAAACTTCTAGTGCCACCTGGTTACGAAAGCAGATGCGGATGGAAGGAATGAGAGAAAGATCCTAAGACAAGTTGACACGACCACACGTGAATCACCAACACCACAAAAGACAGAGTGGGTAAAATCTATCCAACCAGGGATAGCGGAAGAAGTCAATAGATTGGCAACAGATTCAATCCAGCAGATTTTACCCAAGCCTCATTAAACAGAAAGTTGCAACAACTTCTGGTGGATGAATTACAAAGGGGTCTCACGTCAACCGAGCAACTTAAGGCAACTGACTACCAATCAAGCGCAACATCCATCTGTACCACCTTCAAGAGAGCAGTCCATTGAGAAAGGAAAGACAAAGGTGGGAGATTGTCCTCTGATTTCAACCGCCAATCATAGCAAGATCAACCAAAGTCGGAATGTTCCACTCAGACATTTGGCCACCACAAAACTACATCAGGACATCACATTGCTTAGACGGCCAAATCCAGGGAATCCAAGCCCAAAATGGCCAATTTGTACAACAAGAACCAACAATTGTAGTAGCAAGAACCAGAACCTACAATGACAAAAGCCCTTGTCCTAAATCTATGATATTGAACTGCTGAGGAAAGTCATCAGGTCATGCATACCATGAATACCTGGACAGACAAGAGCATCAAGCAAGCACGTCATATCCACATTATGATTTGGGAGAGTCCATGACATTGGGACCAGTTCCACCGATCTATGAGGATCCATTACATCAGCAAGATTTATCTTGGGATCCTCCGATGGCATACCTCGACTAACCATTTGTCAATGAACAAGGTTATTTGAAATGGCCACCAGACCCTTATGGGTATTATTGAAAATCTGGCAAGTCCAAGTTCCTGCTGATCACCATCATCCAATAAAGCGTCAGGTTTTATGTCAGCGAATTTTATCCATGCTTTTCCTGAAGCACCCATGTCCCAGCAATAAAAGAACCGACAGCGCCTTCACGACAGTTGCACCCTAGTGTCGAGGGACCGACACTTTGTGGGTATTTCCTGCACAATAATAAACAAGTGGGTCCCACCACTTGAAATACTGTTGACCAAGCCTTGCCAAGTGGTCCCCGCCACAGTACATTGTACAGTTAGAATAATGAATGTGAGGGCACCGGCTTCCTACGTGTATAAGACTGACCCAGTGACCACGCAAATCGGATAAATAGAACTTGAATAAAGGACTTTGGGCCCTATTAAAATAAATTAATTAAAAAGCCCAAAGTCAAGTTCATAAGGTTCTAAGTTAAAAGGAAATCTCTCAAACTCACATGAATCATGTGAGTTTGGCCCTTTTCCTAATGAACCATTAGATTGAAGTTTATTTAGTTTGAAGGGCTAGGATGCCATTGAAAATAGGCCAATGAGAGCCAAGATGGCCCTCCGTCCTCAACTATATAAGGAGGCCATTCTCCATTGTACACATCTTCTATTCTCCTTAATAAAGCTCTCTTCTTTTTAGCTCTCTCTCCCTCTCTCTCTCTCTCCTTCTTCTCTCTCTCTCTCTCTCTCTCTCTCTCTCTCTCTCTCTCTCTCTCTCTCTCTCTCTCTCTCTCTCTCTCTCTCTCCTTTCTCTATCTCCCTTCTCTCTCTCTTGCTATGCAGGTGTG
>MU834639.1:0-45430 GCA_029204225.1 Diphasiastrum complanatum | reverse complement strand
CTCTTTGTCTCGTACAAAGAAGTGAGAGAATATGGTGAAATCCTGAAACAAGGAAGTTGTTCAAGGAAATTTAATCTGGATTTTGATGCGTTATGAAAGAGGAGACTGACAATAATCTAGATTCATAGTGAAGTGCAAACTTCTTGTAGAAAATCGGTTTGCACAGGACTAGATGAAATGGTACCAAGTTTACGGAATATGAAAAGTATACAATGGGCCTCTTAAAGCGACCATTCGACTTTGTTAAAGCTGGATTAATAACAATTATACTGGAGGGAATGTACTCTATTGATCAGATAAAGGCTGAAAGTGACAATTTGCTACTGGACATAACGCTGGAAATCAGAACAAAGCACTCATTAAATTGGACTAAGCTCTACTCTCAATTCATATAAAGGATAGGCACCCAAATACCAACATAAGAAAATGCTAATAGCTGGTTTGAGAGTAGTGACATGGGTGTGTTGCCCAAGCACCAGCATATTGTGCTCATACTCCTCTCTTGAAAAAGACATTGTCCTTGTGCTAAAGTAATGAAGAAGAGAGGGAGAACAATGTTGACATTGGATGATAGGGCACAATATAGCTCATGAATGTGGTCTTCTATCCCACTGCAATAGAAGCTCAACGATGGATCTATGACGATTGTGAAAACTGGTAGCATGCATACTGCCAAGTGTCGGCCACGTGGCACTGACGTGGCCGACTGCATGTCGGGACCCAACGTGGGGCCCTATCTTGCTGACAGGGTCCGTATGCTATGTTAGGCCCGCCATGGCTATGGACCGTGCCGAGGCACACACTACTCACACTGTCTTGCCTTGTTGGACGTGTACGCTGAACATGCCCCTAACTGTGGTATCTGACCTCCTATGTTCTCTAGGGTTCGCCATTGGTTACGGGCTTGTAACACACCCTCCTCCTTAATAACTGTCTTGGTCCTCTAACACAAAGTCTGGGAATAACTTGCGAAGGATGCTGCCCTTTTCCCAAGTGGCATTCTCAACAAGCTGATCATTCCACTTGATTAGATATCCTGTCATGCCCACGACTGGTCTCGGGTAGCGTGTCCACGCTAGGGATCAGTAGACCAACAACCCGTAAGTTAATTGTGACTATAAGGGAATTGGGGCCCTTATGTGTATAAGGTCATAATTAATGGTTGTAGGCCTAAACTCATGATGGTGGATTTATATGGGTCTATTAGTGAGTCATTGAGGAACTGTATGACGTGGCCCAGATAGGCTGCAGAGGTGTCCAATGAGGTGTCATAGTGCACTACTAGTGGTGCATGGGCCTTGGAGGGTATAAGTATACCTATTGGGCTCTCACTAGTGTATCCTTCGATTGTGAGACTGGTAGTCGTATGCTGCTGGTGTGATGCTTGAGATTGATCCATAGCTTGGGGGCTAGATCCATTCGATCTAGGATTGGTTGGGTTGGTTTGTCCACCATCCGTTTCCCTTGTGTTGCTTGTTATTGGCATGTTTAGAATAGGATCCTTGGTTTATGCCAAATCGGTTATGTTTATTCGGGTAAGGACTACCAAGAAAGCATCTGATTTTGCTTAAGTTGTTGCAGAGTGTCTGTTCAAACTTTACGGATTACCAAGTGACATAACGATCTCAATTCAAGGTTTACTGGTCACTTTTGGTCGGCCGTATTCGCTAAACTAGAGACGACTATGAGCTTAAAGTTCTTATGACCATTTTTCAGACGTAAAGAACAAATCAGGTGAGGGAGAAAATGCTTCGAGCATATTTTCCGGCGGCAATCTCATTGGGAAGTGTATCTGACCTTGATTGAGTTGCCTATGCTAGTTATCACGTTCTCTTATTGAGTGTAGGACAAGAATCTGATGAATATTGACGAATCATAGTTCAGATTCTAGTTATACTTAATCGTTTAAGAGAAGGATTACCTGCTTGATCAAAAGATCAGATGATATCTGCATTTTGATTGCAATCTCCTCTAGGGTTCGGCACTGGTTACGGGCTCGTAACAGTAAATCCCGTGCTGATAAATACAGAGCCATTCTAGCTAAACTTTGCAAAGGGAAGAAATACATTGCAATCAAAACCATGGGCATTCACAAAGCTTGAAAGGGAATCTCCTAATCTACGAATCAACACTTCAGATTGGCAGTTAGTGGAAGAATGGCATGCAGTCATGATCACAAGTACTTTTAGGCAAAGCATGCAGTGACCATTAGATTTGAATCGAGGTCATAATTGATCAAACAGAATTTAAATGTCTTTGAATTTATCAGTCTTTTTGAGGCAAAAAAAGTTCCTAGTATTTTTTGGAAAATATCATGTTTTGTAAGGTTACAGGAAATCTTGATGTCGGATCATCTTAAGAACTTAAAATTTTGGTGATGATACAAAATAGGGATACAGATGGGAGATACCCTGAAGATTCTAGTCACAGGTTAAAGATATATATCACTTCCATAACCAATAATTGCACAAACTTTCAGTGATCATATTCATTATGCCACCCGGTGACATTTGGGAAGTGGATTTGCTAATCTTATGTGATTTTCATTGATCGGATCACTCATGGTTCCAATGAATTGTAATTTGAAGCTTTTAGCATCAATGTGAATTGATGCTAGATTCGAATCATTATTTTGCACACCCTATCCATAGAAATGCTAAAACAGTATCCTACAAAGAGCTCAAAACATCAAATAAATCAGCTAGCTTCCAGAGAAGCCTTAAGCAGAGGATTCTTCTTGGCTAATCAGTCAGGATATCAGTCTGCCGAAATATGGTCATTGGGTTGTCAGAACAAATGGCATTATTAAGGCGGCCCATAGGATGTGCTTGGCACCAAGGTCATCTATTCAACATCAAGAACAGACCTTTTTCAGCAAAAGCTATCCTCTTTTTTTACATGCATGACTCAAAGATGTGTCTGACGTAGTGTTTTTTATTATGGCCCCTCAGCATATTTTGGAGACTAAATATTTTTTGTTTGCTGAAAATCTCACATTTTGTTCTGTCCATAAGGTACACGAAGGTAGTGACACGAGTCAAGTAGACCTACTTAGTTTACTGTGAATTGCTGTTTTGAGTATGGTCTATCAAAGTTTCCTTTAACTGTCTGCTCTACATTTGTTGCAGGTTCTCTTGAGATGCCGGATGCTATAGAGATTATCTTCCAAGAAGCACTGGCTGTTGGGAGAGTCGGGGCAGTGAGTGACTTTTATTGTCTCATGAGTTCTCTGTTATTGCTTTTGTATGATTTTTCAGGGCCAAGTTCACAATCTGTACAAGCAGCTTATGTTAGGGATTGACTTGTTCAAGTTCTATAGCTGCGACTGTTTGAACACCTCCTGCTTTGATTTGGCATGAACTCATTGTTTAGCCTCAAATGACATCCAGAGATCTTTATAAGTACAAAATGCTACGTGTGCTAGCGTAGAAGATATTGAATTGGTCAGTTTAGTCCTCGCACTAAACTGTTATTCACCTTTGAGCTGTTGTCTTTAGGCTGAGGAGCTCATTGGGAATGTTACATATGCAGCCAAGGCATATTCGAAGTCAGCTGCACTTCTATACTTTTTGTTAGTTGAAGGATCATCTTTGCCCCTAGTACCTCCTTTGGTTTTAAGCCCATCAGATCGATATCGTCTTCGTCGATATGCCAATATGCTGACGGCCCGCCTTCACCAGTGTGCTCTGTTACAACAGGTAGAGCAACAAAGCTCTTCATAGAACAGCAGCTCAAACACTCAACGAAAGATTATGAGTCATGTACATAATATTATTTTCATTTTGAGAACAGCGTTATATGATTTTGAGCATGTACATATTATTCTTTCAAACTTACAGTCCCACATTGGGCTATTAAACAGTAGATTTTGTAAATAGTTTGTGGGTATTCAATTGGTATACAGATTACTACTTTCTTATGCCTAATCAGCAAGGCTTGAGGTTGAAAATTTCATAAAAATTTAAGATTTTGGTTGGCTTTACATTGCTAGTAAAAATATGTCATGACATTGATCATAAGACACGTCTTGAGATTTAGTAAAAAGCCTTGTGGCTGTGGTATTTACCATGAAGCATTTGAAGTTGATTTCCCTATATTTGGGATATAGGTGCTGAATCTGACTGTCATCGAGCCCCGTATGATTTTGTCTTCAATGGTACATGGTAAGTAAAATATTAAATAGACCAAAGTTGTTATCCAAAGTAATTTTGACTTGCTAGCAATACCCTGCTTTCAGACTGTGTAAAATCATCAAAGAACACTCCACTTCACATGTGCAGATAGGAGGATTGTATATCTAAATTTATCTCCTTTGCTCAAGTGTGAGACAGTAAGTTACTGATGTGCAGATAGTTAAGTTATTGATGCGTTGCACGTAGAATGTGTGGAAGCCTTCATTCTGTTACTATTGGTCAATACTAAGTCAAAAACAAATTTGTGCTGTGCATTTCAAGGCCTTGCATGAAGACTTCATAGTTCATAGAAATTGCAATTTTTGTAGGTCATGAGTTTCAAAAACTCTCTGAAAGTTTTTGTGGAACGCAAACTTGAGGAACGTAAGGTTGAAAACAGTACAACTATTAGTATCAAAGTCAATTCTAAAGCCAGAATCAGCAAATTTGCTTACTCAGATTTGGAACATGCAACATGTTTCAAATGGTTTTGGTAGATGCATTACTGAACTTAATCTGAACAAATCATTCTCCTTCAATGAGTGTGCTCCTTTGCCAAGTGCACTTCTTGACCTGCAGAACATTGATTATAGACTTTGAACAAATCTCCGTTGCTGATCATATGTTGATAGACACTGCAATAAAGATACCAGGCATTTTAAATGTATTTTTTATGATGGTAATAGAGAACGCGCGAGTGCGTGCGTTCACACACACGCACGCACGCATGCACGCCGCAAAATGTATCAATTGTAATAATAAAAAATGATACATCTGGATATTAGTTGTTTTATTTATAATGAAACAATAAATAAATAAAGTGATTGATATATCACAAGAAGCTTTGCCGTATGTAAAGCATTCAAATAATTAAAAAGAAAAAATTATCGCATTTTTAGAGGAATAAAACTAATAAAAAAACTCATATGCCCAGTTAAGAATTGATAATTGACATAGGACTTCATTCTTATATGTAGTGATGCCTTTTGAAGTACCAAATTTTTTTGGATTTGCTTGAGGGGCTGTTTTCAGATATTATAACCATTTGAAGCATGTGAAGCAAATGTGTATAGAATAATTTTGATTAGTTTATATTATATGATAAGCTTGCTTTCAAAATGAAAATGTGAAGATGCATTTGCTTGCAATTCTTGAGGGTTTTCACTATGTTGATATCTTTTTGTGAAAATGTTGCTTGTCCAATTTGGGTGCATACCAACTTATTGATGTGAATGTTCTTTGTGTTCTTTTTGGTGGAGTTGTCTTTTTAGTAGTATAAATTGTAGATATGATACTAAATATTTTTAAAATGAAAATGTAGAGATGTGTTTGCCCACAAATTTTGAGGCCTTTCATTATGTTGTTGGTATCTTCTTGTCAAGAATGTCGTTTTTAAGATAAGCCTAAATTTTTGGTGTATATTAACTTGTAGATGTGAATATTTTTCGTGTATTTTTTGTGGAGGGATTTTTGCATTAAAAAATCTAACATATGTGTTTGTAAAATTGCATAAGAGTAAACATTGTGAGATGACATAGAGAAACAAAAGTTAGATTTACCTTTGCAACATTTGTTGATGCTACATCTTAGATAACCTAGCAATTGTGCAATAAGTTTACGTTGATAATAATTTAATTTTTTGGTTATAAAACATATTAAAACACTATGTTTTCACTTCGATCCATGTGTGAAATTTAGTATTTATCAAGACTAGTTTGCATGTGAGTCATTTCTTTACTTGTTGATTGGAATATTGTGCTAGAAATATAAATTTTTTATTGCACACGATATTGAAGAAACACAATTTAATGAAAAGAACACTAAATACAACTTGTGAGACTCTTACCACACGTGGGAAGGGACAAGCCCATCATTTTTCTAAGAAAATTATGAGATTCGACATGAGAAATAAGATTGTGTGCTACACTTTGGACTGAAGTGAGTCATGCATTTGGATCTCAACAAGGAGTCTCTTGATCCATAGTGCCTCTTTGCATGAAATAGTAGGAGCCTTGTTGACCTCACAAGATGATAGAGAGGTTATCTCTTGCTTCTTGGATAGCCATGGCTCCACTCCATCTCCCAAAAAATAGGCATATGAACTTGTGGATCTTCTATCAACCTCACCATCTACATAATTTGAATATAAAGATTCAATTAAATCAATGTGAGACCCACTATATTGAATGCTGAATTGTCGAAAATTCATGCCTCTGATTCTATATATACAGCTTGAGCTAATAATTAGAAGAAGCTTTAGTAACCTAAAGACAATCTAGTTTATTTTAAAAATAATTGTAAAATCAAGCAATAGTTTGTGCAGGTCCATACACCTCAACAAAATGGGGTAGCAGAATCTAGAGTTTTCTAAGATGGTCATTATTGTCTATTTGGTAGTCATTTTGGTTTTTAAAATATCTTACTAAGATACATTTTAATCAAATGGGTTGTTGAATTTGCAAGGGATTTGGTATTTCTCACAAAGATTAAGACTAAGAGGGATAATTTTTTGTCCTACAAATCCACTCAAAGTAGTTTTGAATCTGTTTGAGTTCGATATGGACCTTAGGTTGAATCGAATCGACTCAAATTTGATATCGATCCAACCAGAGCGTATATCAACCCAATGTCGATTTTCGACCTTCAGTTTCTAATCTGTAGACTGAGGAATTTTTAGGTATTTATAGACTATTGACATATCCATCGGGCTGGATCATGTAGATGTCTTCTTGTATAACTCCATTCAGATAAGCTGTTTGCACATCAAGTTGATGCACTTCAAGGTCAGCAGCTACAACATATGATAGGAGGGCTCGGATCGATGAATGCTTGACTACTAGACTGAAAGTCTCAGTGTAGTCAACGTTGGAATCTGAGTGAATCCTCGTGCTACCAATCTTGCCTTCCTTCGATCAATCGCTCCATTGGCATTGTACTTGATCTTATTGATCCATTTGCAATCAATGATATTGTAGCCAATAGGATCTTCGACTATGAGAAAATCGATGTACCATTAATGTATATGCATTGTCAAACCATGGTTAACAGGGTTAACCAGAGCTAATTTGTGGCGCCAAATAGATTTGTATTTCAAATTTTCGCCAACACTTTTTCTCAGATTCATGGCTTTTTGTCTATGCAAATTTTCAGATTCATAGTTCATTGTTTCAGATTTTTGCATGAAAATTACGAATGGCGCCATCAAGGAAGCCGTGCTCCTCAATCGACTATGTGCTTCTATTCAACGAGACAGATGATAATGGATTATGGGTGCCAAGAAAATATTCAAAAAACTCTTGGGTTTTGATGCATCCATCATCAAGAGGAGCATTTCAAAAAAGGAAAAGGTCAAAACTATCATTTCAATCTTATTGGAAGGCCAGAATTTTGGGTTTTAGAACATCATCAGGAGGAAAATCTATTTTTACAATTCTAGTTTAACATGTATATATGCATTCAGAGATAAATGTGCAAGGATTCAACCGTCAGGATAAAAAAAAAAAAAACCAACTATGAGTATTGATATTTCTGATACTTTGATTTTTATCATTCATAAATATCTAATAGTAAACTTGCCAATCTGATCATTTTTTTCTTGCAGATTTATATCCATCCAACATAAATGAGTGCATTGCTTAGTCTGAAGATCAAGGCATTCACGGATCCAGATTAAGGTGGGGTGTTGGATTTATCTCCTTTACTCTCCTAAATCCTATGTTAATCTACCTCAATTCATGTTGTTGTATTTTACTTGTGTTGTCGCACAGTTTGCATATTTACATGTAAAATAAGACAGGCGAAAAACACGATTGTTTGCATAAATACAAATGAATTTCCACAAGCGAAAAAGATGACACTACCCTACAAATGCCAAAGGTGTCCTACAAATGCCAAAGGTGCCCTTATAGAAAAGCGAAGGTACCTTGTAGATTAATTTTTTGAAGGCATTTGTCAGAGTGTCGCGTTTTTCGCATTTTCATCAACGTTAATTTTAGTGAAGGCTGACGCCGCGACCTCCTCATGCTCATCCGATGTACTATGCAATCAAATTTGACAACGACAGTGGCTATTCCAACCAAGCACTGCTGATTGCAACATCTATTCCAAGTCGGTGCAACAATCCTTCATTATCATCACCTTATACATGGATGATACGTTGTTTTTCAGCAACAATACCAATTTGGTCAAGGATTCTAAGCAGATGATATTTTTTGAGTTCAACATGACTGATCTGGACGAAGCTCGTAAGTTAGCTCACTCACCAATGGATCCAGGCCTACGTTTATCAAAGGACCAATGTCCCCAGACCAAGTAGGAAGAGGAGCAGATGAGAGAGTATTCTTATCGATCGATACTTGGATCTCTCATGTACGCAATGGTTTGACATCTCTTTTGCAGTAAGCTCACTCAGCCAATATATGGCTAATCCTGGCATTAGCTTTAAAAAAAAAATGCTAAAAAGTGTCTATTTTTAATGAAGCACTGTAGGTTTTTGGGTGCAAATTTCATAAAACCATCATATTTACATACCGCATAGCATTTCAAGACAACACATGATTTTTGGAAGTCCAAACGCCAATAAAACACAGAAGGGCTTAAATTATATTATACATATATTTCTTTCAAAGTACATTTTCTAAGGAATTTTCACTAATGCCTCTCAATTCAGAACTTGACATATTTTGAACACTCTCGTTTTCAGCCGATGAGGTGGAAGACCTGTCTTCTTCATCAGAGTCGACTGGCATATATTCTTCAGAATCCGCATCCAATGTTGATAAAAAATCTTGTAAGTCAGCTTTTTTCTGTTGTTGACGAGTTGATGACGATGGTTGTCTCATTAATCCAAGTCGTGCATCAGTATGGCTATAGTTGACTTTCATAGATGATTGGTAATTGTTAACTCAAAATTAAAAGCCAAAACATCTACATCTTGTAAACTCAAATTATCAATCCTCGGTTGATTCTTTGGAAATCGTTTTCTCTTACCCTTTGGATCTACTTGCAAAGTTTCAAGATCGTACCTTCCCAAAAAAGCATTTGTTGAAGTGGTGCGCAACCAATGGACAAGTAGTACTTTTGTCTGATTGTTGTTTTGAAACCAAGTACTTTGGCAATCCAAAATGGATGTCCTTCATAGTTTTCTGAAGCTAGAAGTGCAACAAGGCTTCTAATTTGGATTTCATTCAGATCACCACGGCATTTCATTTTTGCAGCTTTTACACTTTGCCTATTCTTCCTTGATCCCAAATAAATTTCACGTTCCTCGCCTTGCACAAGCTCCAAGAAATTATTATCTCAAGGTAGATTTGAAGGTTCGACAATTGTAATTGAAGTTCCTAATTTATGAGGCCATGGAAATTCTTCAGTTGTTGATGCGTGTTCAAACTGATTTTTTGTTCCTCGAAAAAGTCCATCCACCAATGTTGATCAAACTCATCAAAAAAATTGATAAGCTGCTTGAATACTTGAATCCAAAAAATTTAATGAGGCAAATGGGTCAACCTCACGATGCTCTCTTTTTGCTTTTTGTTCTTCTAGCGTGGACGTCAAGGGAGACAATGCAACAAACTTGATTTGACCAGATGGTATATTGAGCAAAAACCGTATTTCTTCAACAGAAAACTGAATTTGAAAATTGTTTGCCCTATAGCAATGTGATGCCAGTTTCATTACATTTGATTTTGAACTGATGTTGAAAACTAATATCATTAATGGTAGCAACACAACGACTTGTTTCATTGGATGCCTTAATATATTCATGAAAATCATATGTATGCCTGATTAACGAGACATTTGGCTTTGGCACGTATGACTCTTCAACAATGCTTTGAAGCACTGGTAAAGAAAATGCCTTCTTGCATCTTAGTCTTTTGTAAAAACAACTAAACATATGATCAATTTGATCATGGTGGGTATGACCCACCAACAAAAATCCTATTTTTACTTTTCTGAAAACTTATTTCTCTACCAACATGGACAAGTAAGCTAGTACAATTTGATTTTTATTTTCTCTAGCGGTGTTGACCAGTTGCAACTATAGTATTTTTGGAAGATTATCACCAAATTCGCAAATTATATTTTGTACAATGGTGATGGTCAAATTTGGATCGTTTTGAACATTGGGATAATTGAAAAACACTTTCGACTCCAATGTGCCATTAAACACAAGTGCTCCAACGAGATGAACCTGAATAAAATCTACCTCGTTCAAATTTTTTTGGCACTCTAACGAAATGAGATAACATCGTTTTTTTCTAATCCATGCCATCGATGACAAGGCCCAGATACTTTTGTGGAAATTCCAAGCATTTCTTTTGATGTTTTGCTAATTTTTGCCTTTCCATTGTATGTGCACTTGAAGCGCTTTTGTAGCATCCACTACAAAATGTAACAATTAAAATATTCAGTAAAATTATGATAATATCATAACATTAATAATTTGCAAACTAAAAAATCAACAAAAAATAAAAAATTTAAAGTACTGAAACTTAATTAATTTTTATCTTTGTCATCATTGGTCTTTGCTAGTTGTTTGGCAGATTTAACAACTCGCATGTCGAACAAACTGTCATTCGTGATTTTTTAGGAATCTTCACCTCTCTTCCACATCCTAAGAAAATACGAGAACTCTTGTACATCAAAAATACCTCCAATTTTGTAAAATTATCTGGCAAGTGAAAATACAATGAATTTGGTAACTTTTCTCCATGCTCCACAAAATGCTTTAGCCAAGCCATAGCATTCAAAGCATTCGGAGACACAGTTCTACCTTGCAACGATTCTCGCAATGTTGAATCTTTTTGAGGTTGTGCATGTATTCTTTGAAGGCATGAATTTCCAATTGCATTAACAACTTTGTAGGCTTTTCGACAAACCTCTGTTGCATTTAGAAAATATGCATATGAGTTTTTGTCAAGTCTCACTGTGGCACACAAATAGTAATTCTTTTCATCTTTACTTCGCAAAACAAAATTGGATCTTGGATCTCTTTGTTGTTTAATTTTTGCAAGCAACAAGATGAACAACAAATAATGCATCATACCTTTGGAATCTTCTCTCTTGTAATTAATTGTTTTTGACGTTTTGTCAAAATAGGTGAAGATTTCAAGTCTCTCTTGTATCTTTCCTTTCTTTTGAAATCAGATTTGTACATTGACCCCGTGACATTTGTGGTTGCGTGAAGATGTTCAGAAGGTGTGGGAATATCTGTCTGAACATCAAAAATGTTGTTAATTTGCCTCTGTTGGTTCAGTAGTGTCATAAGAATAAAGATTCTTATGATGCCACGAAATTGTTAAATATTGAATATCAACTTAAATATGGCATGATATACTCAAAAATGAAGATATGAGCTGGTTAAATATAAATCATGAAGAGGCCTAAGTCATTTTTCAAGAATATATCTCCTAAGTACTTGCCTTGTATTTAAGGACAAGACCTTTAAAAGGGAAGACATTGCGTTGGATAGCCTTTATTAGGTCATCCACACGAAACGACTCTATATGAATCGACATGTTAAACTAGAGTAATTTTAACTCTTAGTTAAATATACCTCTTATGGTATAATTGAACATATATTCAACCTAATTGTTAACTAGACCTTTTCACGGGAGCGACACACCTGTAGTTTTAGAGGTGTGTTGTTTGCCCCGTAGAATATATATTGATCTCACACTTCAGTCTTGACCATCGAGAGAGAAGAGTTTATGTATTCGTAAAAGGTTGAAGAAGTGAATAGAGTGTTGAGAGTTATTCTCCCTTATCTCTGTTCTCCGCACTGTTGAGTGTGAGTGATCCTGAGTCTACTAGCAATCTCTAATGCATTACATGAATTACTCTCTGATCAGACAAACTATCTAGTGCATTACAGTCATTTGTTGTGTATCCGTAAAACATGCTCTAAAGAACTGTCTTAAAATCATCTTATTCGTCTGCCGCGAATACTTTCTTTTCGGCACACGAATAACATCTACATTTGGTACAGTCTAGCACGATCATTGAATAAAACTGTATGTACACATTTGAGATGACAGTCTATGTCTGAAGAATTGAGTCTTTGATCTGTGTTCCTGATTGTAACTAACATAAGTTTCTAACGTGCTCCTAAACCATTCATGCTCTTTAACCATAACCTTGGACTTAAGTTGTTGAGGACTTCTGTCTAGAAACGAACAGTTCGCAAACGCAATTAATTAATTGTCTGCACAACCACGAATACATCGAACATTTCTCGACTCTTTGTTGACACCTTAATCAACCGGAGTGTAAAACTGATGTGCTACTCTAATAACATCTCACCTGTAGAACACATTTCATTCGATTTGATAGAGGCAAGACTCGTGTTCTGGAATTATTAACACTACACACCCCAACACAAGTAATATTGGTTACTTTCTAATGTCTGTTGACAACCAGAATTACGTCCGAAGCCACTTCACTCGAAACAAATCATAAATTGTACCAAATATATATTTTTCTAACGCTATCCTCTGAGGGTTTGACATTATTTACTACAAAATCTATATTAACCTTGTTGGTATAGTACAACATATACCAATTTTTGGCGCCATTGCCGGGGATAGCTTAGGAAAGTTATAAGAAAATTGACACATCCATCTCCATTTCTAGTGTATATCAGATAGCCTAGAGAGAAATTTTTACGAAGACAAAATGAGAGTGCGAGTCGAAGAAATCTCGACAAGATCACTACCCAGTTACTTGAACTCCTAATTAGCTTCGATATGGAGGGTCCTGCTGCACGCTTTACTTCTATCTCAAAAATTAAGTACGATTATTTTAAAGGGACTACTTTAGATAATGCAAATAGCTATGTCTTGCAATTTGAGTCAATCGCTAATGCAAATAATGAAGGAACTGACGTAGACAAACTGTGAATCTTTCCTGGTCTGCTGAGAAAGCAGGCACCCATATGGTACAGTCAAGTTGAACCAGACCGTGTAGGAATCTGGTTACTACTGAAAGATGCGTTTCTGAACCAATTCAAAGAAATCGGCTATAAATCTAGAAATTTCGAACGTCTGAACAATGTTCAGAAGAAGACTAAAGAATCCCTTCAAAAATATACATGAAAGGTTAAGAATCTTATAGGAAAACTAACCGGTGCATATCCCGTTGATATGCAGATCGAATGGATTTTGGCTGGTTTACCACCAAAGATTAATCAATTTTGCAGACAAGGGGACATGACCTCCTTAGCAGCAGTAATAGCTAGTACTGAAAACTTTGAGACCTTGAAACTAGCACAAAAACGACGCTCAACTAAAAGGTCTCATAAGTCCAAAACTGATTCTAGTGATAGTGACGATGATTTAAATTCTGACTCAAGTACCAGTTCTTCAAGCTCGGAGTCCAAAGGCAGTGATTCATTGAAATCAGAAGCTGATATAGGAGATAAAAGAAATAAACGATGATCCAGACAAAAGGACGACACGAAAACCATCGAGGATAAGTCGTCAACTTCTAAAGTTGAAAAGCTTTGGAAGAGTGATATGGTTGATGTTAATAAAAAGTTTAATGATTTGAAAGCGCAGATCTCTGAAGTTGCAGACAAAAGACCAAAAGTGTCTTCTTCCAACTCAGGAATGTGATGTACGAAATGTGAAACTTCTGGACATACTAAAGAAGACTGCACCACTGTGAATGTAAAGTATATCGAAGATCCTGCCTAAGAGGTACTTTTTATTTTTCAAAATGATGCGACTACTAATTATGTTCAGGGTACTACAACATCAGCCCAGCATGATAGACCAAAGTTCTCACCAAGAAGACACAATCCTCCTGAATTTGTTGGACTAGCAATGAAGTCACAAACCGGGAGTAAGCCAGTGTCGGGCAACTGTTACAACTGTGGAGAGTTGGGACATTTTTCACCCGACTGTCCTCATCCATTGAAAGTCGATTGGTTATGTACCATTATGCTCGAACTGTAGGGAGCCTATCACCACCTCTATCACTTCTAAGAGCTTTAATCTTGAATGAGAATTGCTTCTCTACATAAGCTTTGAAAATAAGGAAATGATCAAACACCATAGATTTAGAAGCAAGAAGATATATCCAAGTGAATCTTGTGTAATCATCAATGAAAGTAACAAAACAAGTGGCTCCTCCCTTGCTTGTAGTTGATGAGAAATGCACATCCAAGTGGATTAACTCCAAAGGATGCTTGCTTTTGATAGAAGATCTTGTAAATGGCTTTTTGTGAGATTTAGCAATAGCACAAGCCTCACAAGGCTTGATCTTCTTGGAGAGTGACTTTGGCAAGCCAATAGCTTTGGCTTCTTTGATCATAGAGAGCATGGATTTGTAGTTGGGATGTCCCAACCTCCTATGCCATAATTCGTCCATAGAGAGCTTGTTCACAAGAGCAACATTACAAGCATTCATATACTCATTTGGATCTAGTTTATAGATGCCACCAAATCTAGATCCTAATGCAAGTATCTCATCATTCTTCTTGATAGAACAACTATCAACATTGAATTTTACATCAAGGCCATTATCAAGCAATTGGCCAACACTAATAAGATTCTTGGTAAGCTTAGGTACATAAAGAACTTTAGAGAGAGAAAGAACTTTAGAGGATGCAAGCTTCAAGGAAATATTCCCTATGCCTTCAATAGGACATTCAAAATCATTTGCAGTGTATCTTGATTTCTTGACTCCATCGTAAGGTGCAATAGAAGAGAAAGAGTCCTTGGAGCTACACATATGTGAAGAGGCTCCACTATCAATATACCATAGGCCATCCTTCTTGAAAGGAGAGGATGAGAAACTAGAGACCATAAGAGGTCCCTCTCCATCACTTGCAATAGTGTCTTCCTTCTCATTGGTAATGCTGGCTGGCTTGAGTTGATTCTTCTTCTTGAAGCAATTGGTGGCATAATGACCTTTCTTGCCACAATAAAAGCACTTGATCTTCTTCTTCTTGAGCTTGGATGATGAAGCATTAGAGGAATCATCTTTCTCCTCATCTTTGTCTTTGGATTTGACTTTGTCCTTGGTTGAGGATTGTTGATGTTGGTTTTTGCTCCTCCCTTTGTGCTTATCCTTGGCAAAGAGAGCTTTGCCATCATTATGAGTGAGAGAAAGCTTGTACTCTTGTCTTGATTCTTCCGAAATTAGCACACTTTGGAGAGCCTCCAAACTTGGTAGCTTCTCTTTAATGGCATAGGATTGGACAAGGTTATCAAATTCACTTCTCAATTCATTGAGAATGACTTGAACTAGCTCATTTATATTGATGGAATCACCAATACAAGCAAGTTCTCTATGAATATCTTTTACTCTCAAAACATAACTAGATGCACTCTCATCACTCATTTTGCTACTTTGAAAGATTTGATTCCTAAGAGTGCGAAGCCTAGAGGTATTCTTAGCCTCGTAGATAGTCTTGAGACAATCCCAAGCTTCTTTGGCTATTGTACAAGTACCTATCTCCCTCAATATCTCATTAGATACATTCATCTTAATGTAGTGGAGAGCCATCCTAGCTCTCTTTTTGTATTTTTGAACCTCTTGAAGAACTTGTGGTTCTTCTTCAAGGCCAAGAACTATGTCCATCACGTCTTGAAGGACCAAGATGGACTCCATCCTCATTTTCCAAATTGAATAGTTTGAAGTGGACAATCTTTCACTTGGTTCCAACAAGGATGAACCCATTGAAGACATTTGAAGTGAAGAAAACTCAAATGATGGACAAATAATGTTGCTACACACTCTCAATAGGATCCAATAATAGAGTACTATCTCCTCCTATGAAAGATCTTGCAACTATTTGTGAATTGATTCTCACTAGCTACACAAATCTCTCTAAAACAAGATCTATTTCACATCAAATGATGGAGTATAGGCAAAGTTAGGATCAAACACTCTTAGCACGTGTGAAGTACTCTAAGAAACCAAATTTGACTCAAATACAATGATATTGCATGAAGCAAAATGGCTAAGATCTCAAAACAGTGCCTAGATCACATATAGATGAGATTGGCAAGCATACAACTGTGATTTGGGATCAACCAAGCAATCTCTTGACCAAACCAAATGTGTCCACCCAGGTCTAGGTGCCCTACCTAACCCTCTTCAAAAGCTTATAACTTCTGATTGGCTCAACCAAATGGAATGAAACTAATTGCATCAAAAACTAGACAAAAATAGCTTCAAAACAAGCTATGAAGCAAGATAAATGGATCAAGCATGAGAGAGAACTTCCAAACTGAATTTGGATGTTCCTCACACATGTCTGAGCACCTGATTCCTTACAGTACCAGGTCAGACCCAATCAATGTCCTTTTGATCTCTTTTGATCCAAAATTGAACAAGATAGCTAGGAAAATGGGCCTTGACAATTTCTAGCTCAAGATTGATGAATTTCACTTAGATGGATTAAAATGCATGGTAACCTTAGGTAGGCTCTGATACCATGTTGAATTTCACACGTGTGGATTGTCCAAAACATGTACTTGTGATCTCCTAAGGTGTGTAGATGCACCAAGATTAAGATTAGACTGAGATTCAAGATCAATCTTAGATCTTATGGCAAAAACACACTACTACATGCATTCAATCACTTCCAACTCTCACTCACACGTGTGGGAAGTATTAAAAAAATAATCTAAGTAAAAACAAGCTGCTCTCCTCGGGTAGAGGCTATTTTGGATACCGCTTTAATTCCTGTAGATACTACACATCCATCTCCTCCTCCTCCTCCTCCTCCAAATTTGTATACATATATAGATTTGGATGAGTATCTTAGATTTGAGAAAGACATATCAGATGCTATAGATAAATTGGTACTCCTTTTTGTTTAAGACTAGATGAACTTGATTTTAGTATTAGTTTTATAATTTTAGATTGCTTGGATCTCAAAGACAGACAAACTTCTATCAGTGATCCTATGATAGAGTCCGAACTGACACTCTTGCAATTTGACATTGCAAGAGATTCATCCAACGAGTTGCTGGTGCTGAGTAACTTTCTGCTCCAGGCCTTCAAGGAGAATAATGACACATTGTCACAGTGTCTAACAAGTGGATTCACACCAGCAACAAAGTATCTGGTCCTTATCATACCAAGTAGGATATATTAAGTGCTTCTTCCTGTTTTATGCATTAACATTGACATTTTCAATTTAAATAGTTCTCAAAATTGCCGCTAAAGTACTTTCAATCTTATTTTGTAGTGACCACTGGAGTTTAAACCTGATCTCTATTAAGAGATCTGTAAATAATTGTATCAAAGGTTTTTAGCAGCCATTCTTACCAGTACGGTTCCTCCAACAACAATCGCGACAATTGCAGGCCTATCAACACAACAATAGCTTCTGGCTGTATCCCAGGCGGCGGACCAAGCAGCCTCACTTGATGCCATAATGGTCACCACCACTGTGGTCCTCCCGTCCACCCCACCCTCCATCACTGTCACTACCTCCTCCACTCCAATCACCGTTTCCATTTCTTTACCATCCCCCACCCCCAAATTACCACCTCCCATCATCACTACTAGCCCCTCCTCCGCATTTGATTTTAACTTTGATTCTTATTCTTTCATCGCTCAACTCCTACAAACTACCGTCAATCACCATTTCTTCCACATCTTCTACTAATATTCCCCCACAATATCTGGATGGAAATGAACCCCTTCCTTGTTAGGGTCCTTGGGAGCAGCTTTCCCCTTCAGTGCAAAAGGCAATTTGGGCTAATCACGACGCATGGACTTACCTTGCTCAGTCCATTGCTGATTATCAATGATTCTGGGACACGACACTACAAGAAAATCTTGTGTTGACTAGACAACTACAAGAAGCGGCACAAGCAGTGAATGAAGCCAACAAGCAAGTGGCACAAGCACATCAGGATGAAGAACTCACTTTCGACCAAATGGACAAAATGCAAGCGCACATGGATTAGCTTCAAGTAGAAGTCAACCAAAAGGACACACAACTAAGCCAGTTCCAGCAAAGCTTGGATGCCGAAACTAGTTCCAACCAAGAATTATGTGCTGCTATGATGGGCTGTTATGAGGGGACAAATCAGTCAAATCGATTTCCAACAATTTGCTCCACTTTCTATTCTGGAGGGCACGATAATTCCACATCCAGCATACCAACAGCTCGGGCAAAAGCTGAAAGCGGTCCAGACTAAAGCACAACAACTACAACAACATACCACATCGCAAATGGTTGCCCTCCACAATCAGATCCAATGCTTGGAAGAACAACTCAAGCAATTACAAGCAATACCACCTCCGGATCATGCCCAGCACCATCAATTTCATATCCGGCCACAACCACGGGATGATCAGGGAGATGACGGCATAGAGTTAGGGCAATACTTTGACGATTCTGCCATCGCAACCATGGATATTCAAATGCAAGACCAACAACAAGGGCCAGATTCACAAGAAGGGGGAGCATCTCAAACATTGATCACAGAGGGCCAAAACACAATCTAACCCCTCATCTCTTTCACATTCTAACATACCCCCCTCCACCTTCTTCCGTTTCAACCTCCTCTAACCCTCACCATTCATATCTCCAAACGGGATTTCCTCGCCTTCCTCCAAAACTCTTTCAACCACTCTCCTTTCCAAACCCTCCACCACCCGAGTGACACCTCAAAATCCAAGTTGGGACATGCTAGAATCTACAGAGTTCAAGGCAAAGTATCCTAAAGACAAAGAGCGCGGCGGGTTTGCCTTGCCCGATCTCAACTTGTGCCGCAAGTCTTAGATCCACACCCAGCTTGGCGAAGGAAGGCGATGTTCTTGGCAAATAAGCTGACATTCTTACGCTATCTAAGCGTGCCAACATATTTGCGAGTCAACCCAGGCTACTGCCCTCTCAAAAGGCATGAACCTTTTACACCAGAGTTCACAACCAACAAGATCTATTGGCCTATGTTGACAGAGTATGTACAAACAGAAGATCTGGCCCGAGATTTAATTTCCAATTGCAACCAATTCTATAAGCAGTACCATTGGTGTCCAGATAGGGATGTGTGCTATTTCGCTGACAATTGCGGCCTTATCACCTTCTTGGCACCCTTGGCCACTAATTGGGACCATTCATTACCTCCCATTCTGTTGAATATCAATAAGCCCTTGGTCATCGAGGTGGATCACCTCAATGTGGCGCGACTTTATTACTGTGCCGCCATGACCAATGCCCTCCATGTTGACATGATGGAAATCTAGAAAACGCATGGCTTCCTCCAGAACATGTTCCACCATTATGGCACGCGGCCCTTTTTGAACAAGCTACGGTGGCAAATGTTGGAGCACATTGGCAAAGAGCTGCATGCCATCAGAGTCACACTCAATAAGGAGACCTACAACGACATAGCCTGACAAAGAGTAGCTGCCATTGGCGTGGGACTGCCAATCCAATAAAGAGGGGGATAATGTTGTCCCTTATGTTTTTATTTATTTTGGGGCACCTTGTGCAGGTTGGCCTTCTAGTTAAAAATTTTTCCACTTATAAATTTTTTATCAACAAGGGCCCATGCCTAGAATAAAAAAAGATTTTAATGATTAGATAGTTAAAATTAATACTAAAATAAAATGAATTTTAGTACAAGTCTAGAAAATTATGATTAATGAAGAACAAAGCAATCCATGACAAGCATAGCAAGAAAATTTTCTGGCCACTACAAAAAAGGGCTGGCCTGTCTCTTTGTGCGCATAGTGCTTTGAGTTCCAATTATGACACCTCCAGCTTTGGAGACTCAAAAATATTCTTTATGGAAAAAACGAATCCTTTGTATTATCGTCATCTTCATCTTGTAGTCTTGGTCAATATTGTGGTCCTAGGCAAGTAGTTTAGCTTCGTCCACTGTCAGGCCAGCAAACGCAATGGCACTAACAATACAAAAAGAAGTAACATGAGGATTCTCCTGGAATAATTCTTCTGGGCTTGTAAACTATGTATGCCCCAAGCACAAAAAATAATAAGAATCCAAAATTGAAAAATCAAAATTTGCAACATTGTTGCATTCAGAAGGATCTCCCAAAATAACAAAAGGGATTACTATGGCTTGTGTGTGATCTTTAAATTTTATTTTTTTATTATTTACATGTGTCTCGTGAGGTTCTCTAACTTCCATTGGCCTATCTCCTGTTATTGGGTCTACAAGTGGCCTATCACACTGATCAATATCCAAAATTAACGTGGTTTTTCGATTTTTTTTTTTGTTTTATGAATTTCTTCTCTTATTTTTGTTATCTCTAAACTATCTTGAAGGGGGCGAATGGAAGCTCCAAGTAAAGATAATGATGGTTCATTTTCAGCCTTCTTACTTTTCGTAGAAGGGGTTGCTTTGTGACGATGGGTGGCCACGACTTTAGGTCCAAGATTTGGGTCTACTGGGGGAGGTTTCAATTACATTGGCTGTTTTTTCTTTCTTTTTTGGATGAGGGGAAGGTGTAGTACCCTCTACATTCTCAAGAATTGGCTTGGTGACCTGTACAGTGGCAGAAGCCTGCGAGGTCTTACAGATACTGACTTTGAACTCCGGGATGAGTAGATTGGATCTTTCTCCTCAGAAATTGTAGCAAGCACCACCTTTAAGCATTGTTTCAAGCTCTACATAGAAACAAAAAATAGAATTTAATGTTTAATGGGCACCAAAATTTATATTAGCTATGCTAAGCATGGGAAAACTCAATTTCGAACAGTGATTAATTATTTACAAACTGTTCGGAATTTTATATTCAATAAGAAGACTATGCTAAGCATAGCATACTCGTTAGAGGATGGTAGTAAAAACATATTTTAGAACAACATACCAAGGTAACAAGAGCTTTGTCAAAGTTTGTCCTCATGGCATCATCTCTACAAAGTCCAATTTTTATCATACTCTCATTCTGAATGGAAGAACGAGACTTATCTTGCTCCTTTACAAATACACTAACATAACCCTCTTTCTCCTTCTCATCTGGCTGATCAGCAAGAAGTTTTTCTTGAATGTGAAATTGTGAGTCCCCCCTGCCAAGCTTCTCATCTATATGAATAAAAAGCTCAAAGAGCTTTGTGTTGTTGACCCCTCTTGTGAAGTAGTACATAAAGTTCTTTTTGTCTTTTAAAAGGGTATCCTGAGGTTTACCAAAGATTTTGAAAGAAACCTTTGACATTTCGAAATTTTGACAAATAGAATATGATCTGCAGATGAGAAGATAAGTTAGACATATTTGAAACATTACCTTTAAGTTATCAAAACTATGACAAAGTTTCAAAAGATAAGTCCCCTTTAACAAAAAAAATCTAAGAATCACAAGAGAAAATGAGCAAATTTTTCATATTTAATCTTATGGACGTAGTATCAGTCAGACGCCAAGACCCATCAGTCCTAAATTCTTATACTTCAAGGTAGCTATAATCTCCACAGTGTCATATTCTAAACAAAATATCCTCGGGATGTAAGTTGTGATGGAACTCAGGGGTATAAAGTGATAACGAGAGATCTCTCTTTGGATTAGTTTGCATCCGTCGCCAGGGTAGGAACTGGTACCCTAACTCCGTCAAATGAACTCTAAAGCAACTCGAGGAACGTTGTTTAACCGAATGGTATTGACTGCTAACAAGAACCAGTGTTGGTTCAATCATAGGTATAGTGTGGCTCGAATCTGGGATCCTTCGAGGTTAATTTCTTATGCAAGATCACCCATAGTAATGCACTCTAGAGTTGTGTATAATGTTAAAAATTGTCAACTAGTTTAACATTTTTCATGTTGAGTTTATTTGGCAATTTTGAGGCCAATATGTATTTTAAACTTAAAAATATACTTTACAAAGTTAATAATACCTAGGAATAGTGGATTTATCATTTTTGGCAACTTAGGCATGTTGATAAGGTCGCATATAGACCTATTGTATTTGGCTTATTTGTGTGCACTGAATCTAGTCATTTTGGATCTAGGGTTTGGAAGAGATCTAAAAGCTTCCATAAGTTGATAAGCTTGGGCAAGATGATCCAAATAGGACAAAGGGATACTATAAATAGGCTACAAGCATTGGAGCATTTCATCTCTCTAGTACTTTGATTATCATAATAAACCGTTGTAGGCTATGATTGTTACATCCATGTCCTATATGTGGGATTCGGAATGATTCATGACATGGATAGCTGGTACTCAAGTGTACGAGATTATTAGTTATGCCACATCATTCTGGACCCCACTTCTCGAATGGTGTCTGGGCCATGACCAGATGTAACAAGTCAAAGTTGGTCCTAGTGGCTCTCTTGGCTCGTTGACACACATCACATTTTTTCAAGTATTCTTTTGTATTCTTGTGAATAGTTGGCCACCAACATCCGGATTGTAGGATCTTGCGAGCTGTAATTTCTGTAGCAAAAGGGCCACCACCCATGCCTTTGTGTGATAGTGAGATGATCTGGGTGGTTTCATGGGGAAGAACACATCTTCGAAGGACATCATCGGGTCCTCTTCGATATAGCCAATCAACTGATAAGGTTGAGCTTTCAGCACTAGCTTCCATTGTTCCATCTTCAGTAAGGACTTATCTGGTTGGCCCCACATTAAATATTCGACAATATCTACAGTCCAATTTGGTACAATGTCTTCAAAGAATAAGACAACATCTAGTAACTCATCATCATGTTGCTTTGCGACCTCCTTCCCCTTGATTCATGAAACATGATAATGTTGCTTTTCCTTGCATACCATGATCCTGAAATCAAACTCCAACAATAGGAGTAACCACCTAGTAATTCTTCCAGAGTTGGTCTTGTTCACCAGATACATCAAGGGCTGACGGTCCGTATAAAATGCAAAGTGGGTGGCCATCAAATAGTGTCTAAATTTTTTGATCACAAAAATCATAGCTAGTGTCCATCTCTACTTTGTTAAGTTGTTGGCTAGAAAAATGGATTAAAAAATTTTTTTTGTATTCTCCTAGCTAGGCCAATATGGCTCCAACGGCATACTTCGATGCATCCATATGCACATGAAATTCTATAGTCCAATTGGGCTGTTGAGATTAACGTGTCCTTGAGCTTCTGGAAAGCGTGTAGGGCTTCTTCCGTCCATTGTGGATCTGTGGTGAGCTTGTAGATTGGCCTGGGTAACTCCGCAAAATCTAAAATGAAGATATAATAATAGTTAGTGTGGGAAATTAAGCCCACAGTTGCCTCCTTGTAATAATAACTTAGACAGCCAATTTATTTGAAGGACGCCTACAATAATGGACTCCGGTTGATCTCCAACAAAGGGTAAGCAATCCCATCATAATTTTAAGTTCAGATGTTAAGTTTATTAACTTGAAGTCATTGAAGACTTGGCCATCTTCAAGGACTTCCACAAAACTTGCATTTAGAACAAGTCTGCAGATTTTACATCATTTTTGAATAGTCTGTAGAAATACACTAAGTGTCGCAGTTCACATTTTTCACACTTTCCAAAAACTGCAACACTCACCTTCAACTTCTTCCGTTCAATTATTTTTTAAGAAGTCAACTTGTTCACAGTTCAACAGTTTAACTATTTTCAACACCTTCGCCCCTTTCTCACATTTTTTTGAAAAATGCGAAGAGAGAGAAAATTCCAAAAGGTCCTCTATTTTTAAGGGTTAAACTGCTAAAGAGACCTTCGCCAACTTTTAAGGGCACCTTCAACTTGTTTTAAAGGGCACCTTCGGCTTTCCCAAAAAGAGCAAGAGAGTTGAACTATTGAAGAATCGCCTTTTTAAGGGCACCTTAAGATTTGTTTAAAGACACCTTTGGCTTTTTTGCAAAAATTCCGAAAGGAGAGAAAAATGCCGAAGGTTATCTGTTTTGAACGAGGAACATTCCTATCCACTTTCCGTAATCTGCGAAGTGAGAGAAAATCACTTCACGTAAAACACGAAGTGAGAGATTTTGTGACGTCCTCGTCCACGTCAATGATACTGATTTGTTGATCGTATATATACTATGTATAGTTGTCACAAAAGCCATATACTTCCAAGTACAACGGCTTTTCTGATTAGGTGACAAACATTCAATGTAATTAATACAAGGATGAAATCTATAAATAGATTATCCAAGCACAAATTAGTGATTGCTCCGTCTATGAGACGTATTATTTGAGCCTCCCAGTTACGTCGTCAATTTTTGGTTGTGATTGCTATTTGTATTGTGCTTCAGTGTAATATAGCAGCAACAATTTTTCTATCTGTGTATAACGTAGATGAATGCTTGTTGTGATTGAATGCACTCTATCATTGTTTGATCGTGCTTGTTTACTCACTTTGATCAGAATACGGACGTCTACGAGTCAGTTTCTGATCAGACGATGGTTGTCTTTCATGCCTGAGGAACTCGCGATATCATACTACTCTTCCATTTATTTCAGAACCGTACTTCACATTGAATCTGATTTTCAATAATACCACACACAAACCATTTCTAATCTCTTCAGTGGACTGTACCTTCATTTTTGAGAGTATTTATTAATTTTCAAGATCATGTTGGCAATTAGAACACTTAAAGTTGTGATTACATTTAGCATAAGTTGTCTATTAGACTGTTTTTGCATCTAGCAGCTGATTAGAATGGGAGAGCTGTTCCTCAATATTCATGTTCCCTTTTCCATTCACGTTCTTCTATCTCCCTTGCCCCATCAAATTGGTATCAGAGCATAACTCAAATAAACCGAGAGATTAAGTTTGTTCCATTTATATTACTATTATCATGTCTCATCTTGGTAGCTCTTCGTCATCATCCAACGAGGCTAGAATCATTGACAAGTTCAATGGTTCTAACTTCTACATCTGGAAGTTAAAACTTTGGATGATTCTTGAGAGGTATACACCTCAATCATTCTGGACTTCATCAAAAGAACCAGAGAGCCTAGCCGAAGCAATTACAAGGATGTTGTGAAGTGACAAAAAGCTATGGAAAGCGAGTACAACTCACTTTTGACGAATCAGACCTGGACACTGGTCGACCTCCCCACTCGCAAGAGAGCTATCAACAACAAGTGGATCTTCAAGAAGAAGATCAACTCTGATGGTTCCATTGCTAAATGGAAAGTATGGCTGGTGGCTAAAGGATTTACTCAAGTCCAAGGAGTGGATTATCAAGAAATTTCCAGTCCTGTCGTCATAATACAGTCAATCAGGACTCTGATTACGTTAGTAGCTGTGGAAGACCTCGAAATGCACCAAACGGATGTCAAGACAACATTTCTCAACGACAATGTCGAAGAGGAGTTGTACACCTTCCAACTGGAAGGATTCGAAGTCAAAGGCCAAGAGCACAAAGTGTGCAAGCTGCACAAGGCAATCTACGGTCTGAAACAGGCCGCAAGAGCATGGTTCAATAGAATCAACTCTTATCTCATACAATTGGAAACTGCAAACAATTCAGCTAATTGTAATGTCTATTCAAAGCATATAGGCACCAATTTAGTTCACATAGCTCTTTACGTAGATGATGCATTTATTCTATCTAACGACACCTCTATATTGCACACTACTAAGAGTGATCTGTCAAAGGAATTTGACATGACTGATTTAGGAGCTATCCATTCTTTGCTAGAAATTCACATTACTAGAAATAGGCTTTAGAAGAAGATCTATCTTAGCCAATAGGCATATCTAAAAATTTCATATGTCTGATTGCAAACCCATTGATACTCCAATGGATCCAAGTATAGTATTGACTAAACCTACTTGTGCTAATTTTGATAGTGAAGTACTCAACATAGCGAAGTACCCTTATCATTCACTAATAGGATCTTTAATGTATGCAATGTTGTGTACTAGACCAGATTTAGCATAAATTGTTAGCACGTTAAGTCAATTTATGTCTAATCCTAGATTCTCTCATTGGAAAGCGTTAAAGAGAGTGATGAGATATATTCAGAGAAGTTTAGATCACATCTTATGTTATGATGGAAATGCTATCAAACCACTCGTCTTGTGAGGCTATTCCGACTCAGATTGGGGAGGAACAATCTCTACCAGAAAATCTATCTTCGGGTTCTGTTTCAGGGGGACCAATTTCGTGGAACTCAAGGAAGAAAAAATTAATTGTGCTTTCTTCGATAGAGGCAGAGTACATTGCAGCATGCCAAGCTTCAAAAGAAGCTGTATGGATCAGGTTATTACTTCACGACTTACATCACACTCAATTCAATGCTACCACCATTCTGTGTGACAACTTGAGTTGTATTTCACTGTCACTAAATCCCAGATTTTATGGAAAATCCAGGCACATAGAAATCCAATATTATCATTCGGGAGAAAGTTTTCTTAGGGCAAGTGATCCTTCAATACTGCTCCACAACAAAAATGGCCGCAGACATCTTCACCAAAGCGCTTCCCAGGATCAAGCACTAGAAGTTATTCAACATGCTAAACCTGACGAAGATACCAAGGCACCAACTGTGACCTTAAGGGGGACTGTTGGAGATTAAGCCCACAATTGCCTCCTTGGAATCATAACTTAGACAACCAATTTATTTGAAGGATGCCTACAATGGACTTCCGGCTGATTCCAGCAAAGGGTAACCAATCTCATCATAATTTTAAGTTTAGATGTTAATTTTAATAACTTGAAGGCATTGAAGACTTGGCCATCTTCAAGAACTTCCACAAAACTTGCATTTAGAACAAGTCTACAGATTTTACATCATTTTTGAATAATCTGCAAAAATACACTAAGTGTCGCAGTTTGCATTTTTTGCACTTTTCGAAAACTATGACACTTACCTTCAACTTCTTCCGTTCAATTATTTTTGAAAAACTCAACTTGTTCACAGTTCAACAGTTTAACTATTTTCAACACCTTCGCCCATTTTTCACATTTTTCCAAAAAATGCGAAGAGAGAAAAAATTCCAGAAAGTACTCTATTTTTAAGGGTTAAACTGCTAAAAACACCTTCACCAACTAAAGAGCACCTTTGGCTTTCCCAAAAAGAGCGAGAGAGTTGAACTATTAAAGAGATCTTTGCCTTTTTAAGGGTACCTTAAAATTTGTTTTAAGGCACCTTCGGCTTTTTCGCATAAACCCCAAAAGGAGAGAAAAATGTCAAAGGTTATCTGTTTTGAACGAGGAACATTCCCAGCCACTTCTTGTAATTTGTGAAGTGAGAGAAAACCACTTCACATAAAATGCGAAGTGAGAGATTTTGCGACGTCCTCATCCGCATCAACAATACTGATTTGTTGACCGTATATATGCTATGTATAGTTGTCACAAAAGCCATATACTTCCAAGTACAACGGCTTTCCTGAGTAGGTGACAAACATTCAATGTAATTAATACAAGGATGAAGTCTATAAATAGATCATCCAAGCACATATTAGCGGTTGCTCCGTCCATGAGACGTATTATTTGAGTCTCCCAGTTACGCCGTGAATTTTTGGTTATAATTGCTATTTGTATTGTGCTTCAGTGTAATATAGCAGCAGCAGTTTTTCTATCTGTGTATAACATAGATGAATGCTTGTTGTGATTGAATGCACTCTATCACTATTTGATCGTGCTTGTTTACTCACTCCGATCAGAACACGGACGTCTACAACTACTCAGCTTCTGATCAGACGATGGCTGTCTTTGACGCCTGAGAAACTTGCGATATCATACTGCTCTTCCATTTATTTTAGAACCGTACTTCACATTGAATCTGATTTTCAGTAATACCACATACAAACCATTTTTAATCTCTTCGGTGGACTGTACTTTTGTTTTTGAGAGTATGAATTATTTTTTAAGATCCTATTGGGCAATTAGAACACTTAAAGCTGTGATTACATTTAGCATAAGTTGTCTATTAGACTGTTTTTGCATCTAGCAGTTGATTAGAACGACAGAGCTGTTCCGCAATATTCCTGCTCTCTTCTCTGTTCGCGTTCTTCTATCTCCCTTGCCCCATCAGTTAGCATAGCCCGTGAATACAAAGGCTTCACGAATCATCCCTAGTGGTGGTAGATCTACAATGTCTCATATCTTGGTGAGATCAGTGGCAATTCTGTGTCTTGATACAATATGGCCTAGAATCAAGCCGTGTGTCACCCAAACTTGATACTTTTCTAGGTTCAAGGAGGTCTAGTACTTGCGATATTGAATTAGGACTTTCTCCAATTGAGATAGATGCTCTTTGTTAGGTCCATGCACTCACAGATTATCCAAGAAAATCTCTAGAAACTTTTGCAAGCAATATTTAAATGGCATTTGCATAACTCTCTAAAAAGTGCTTGGGGCATTACAAAGTTTGAACAACATTACCTTATAGGCATAAGTTCTTCATTCAGTGGCAAATGTTGTCTTATGTTGATCTTCATATGCATAGCTGCTGAAATCATCCAAAAAACTGTAGGCTTCTACTCCAACTACATGATGTAGAACACTTTTTGTGAAAGTTAGGCGAAAGTGATCCTTCCTTTGGCACAACATTTAGGGCCTTCAAATTCACACAGATTCACATTTTACCGTTCTTCTTGGGTACTATAACTATAGGCAATACCCATTCTGTATGCTCAATTTCGTAAATGAAATTGGCATTGAGCAGCTTTTGCAACTCTTGTTTGATCAACTACATGTAGTTCGGGTTGCAATGATAATATCGACTTACCTTGGGGATTGCTCCTTCCACCAAGGGTATGGTATGCTAGACTACAGTTGGTGGTATACCCTTAGGTCTTTATATGACCATGCAAAACAGTCTTTGTATTCCATCAACAGGTTTTGTAACCGAGTGAACTGTGTGGGTGTCAGTTCTGCTCCCACATGAACAATTTTGTCTTTTTCACCTGGCTCTACTATTTTCATCGGTTGTGTCTGACAAGGTCAATAGGCTTGTTCTTTGTTGTCCCTATGTGCCTTTGGACAACATGATCACCATGTCAGCTAAAGTATAATTTTGGAAGCCTTCAGCCATCTCTTGAATCGGTGCTTGTAGTGATTCCTCTTTCAACATATTGATCTTAGCACGGCTAGTGAACTGCGGGTTGTTGATGGTTCCAGTCACCTAAGAAGATGGTGACGATTTTGGTTCGACGAGTCCCGGATTGACTTTAATGAGTCTAAGATCTTTTTTTTGCCCTTCCTATCTTGGAGAGTGAATGCATCCTTGTTGTCCTTCTGGGAAACTGGTTGGAAATTCATCTCATGATTATGAATATCATTTCTCCAACACAACACATTTCCATCATTGCTCCAACACAACAAGCGCAAGATTACTTTAATAGAAAGGGCTTCCACTCCATTTTATTGCATGTGGTGGTAAACACAAATTGTGTTATTTGGGATTGCACTCTGTAGGATGGGCAGTTAGTCGAATCTTGGATAGAGGTGCATTGATGGAATTCTAGGCAAGTATTGTTTGGTTAGAGATGCAACATACCTCCCACAAGCATGGATGCTTAGTCCTTTCAAAGGTCACAAAGATAGTTTGACCAATGCAGAATACCAATGGAATTATGCCCAATCTAGCACACGGATGGCAGCAGAGCATGCCATTTGGCATTTTGAAGTCCCGTTGGAGGATCTTCTTAAAATGAAATGACATGAGACTCTGATTTATCCCTGATGTGGTAGTTGCACTTCACAATCTCTGCATTGTTCACAATCTCAAAGATAGTTTTGATGAATCATGGATACAAAAGGTGGAGATTGCTTTGAATACTAGAAGTGCAACCAAAGCAAATGGCGGTATTTTGGAGCAGGAAGCCACCAAGACATGCCTCCAAACGCCGCACAAAGTTGAAGGCTTGAACGCAACAGGTCATGAGAGAACAGTGCACGTAGTGTCGACAATGGCCACAGAGCCAACAAGGACAAGACCTTGATGATAATAGTTTTGGTTTTGATGACAACACACAATTTTTGGTATGCCAACCACTGAATGATGCGAAAAGCATTTGAACGCAAACTACAAATATCAATCAAGCTCTGAAACAAAACGAAACGAAACTTGAACGAGCTCTGATATGGACATTGCTGAAGCGAAATCAAATTAATCGTGAACGAAATGAATTTGGATGGATTTCAGATATGATTGTTGGTCACTGCCTGCTATATCATTCCTACAATCCTCCAAAAAAGTAGACAGACACTGCTGATCTACGTTATAGATTAATACAACATTCAACAAAAAACTGAACCAGTGTGCGGGATTGATAAAACAAATGAATGAGACACACATGTGATGGCCAATAGTGATTCATTCAAGATCAGACAAAATTGAGAGTGATATGTGAGTAATAGCTATAGTATCATCTATTGATCCTCTTGATTTCGAGCGCTATATGACAGATCCACACAACACATTGGTTGAGAGAAGCGGCGTTTTCCCACGAGTAATGTCTCGCTTACTAGCAGACTTCTTGGATCTCTGTGGATCTTGCTTACAAAATTGTCTTGCTCACAGGCGGACTTCTATTATGTATTCTGTATATTTTCTATCTTATACATCTAGTAATTGCATACATTCAGAGTAGCACATCAGATTAGATAGACTAAACAATCTATAACTATTCATGGATTACAAGAGAGGTGGGTTAGGCATGTCCTAAAGCTTTTCCGCTGACATCATCATATCAGATCAGGGTTTTTGTACTTCATGTTACTTGCATGATCTTCCTGATCCTTTGGTGGAGCGTGAAGGTCGAAAAGTGTCGCGAAGATTTTTGTGTCGCTTCGAGCCGTTTGACTTTTGTGTCATCTGACTTTCTCCTGCTGTATCACAATAAAAAAAAAAATTCGCGAACTTTTTGCGTTCGTGTCTTTTCGTCGGGATGTTCGCGAACATTTTCGCTTCGTGTCTTTTCGTCAGGTTCGCAAACATTTTCGCTTCATGTTTTTTTCGTCAAACTGAGGGCTGAAAGCTAGCAAAGCTTTGGTAATAGAAACGTTTTGTTTCTTCACTGAAGGTGTAAAATTGAGGGATTGCTTGGTGAAAGCATTGTTTTCGACGCAAACAATATCAATTGATGAATGTGAAAATTTGAGTTCCTCCGACACAACAAATGATTGACGGATGCATGACATGTCAGTTTTTTCTCCAGTTTCAGTATATTGTGTATATTCTCTATATTGTGTATTTGAAGATTGTAGTTCATTATTGCAAGCTTGAACACTCACGAAACAAGATTGTATGTCATTGCACTTAGGTTCAAGTGGAAATTGTAGGGTTCGTAGTTTCCAGCAATAAAGCGATGCATAATGGATTTTGACAACAACACTCCAATACTCATAAGTTGATGTTATGTTCTTGAAATCGGTAGGGTACTTTGTGGAATGCATTTCCTGAAGAATGTCATGCAGATTTGTTTTCTCTTTTCTTTGTAGCATATTGTCTTTTGTATTCCACATATGCAATTTTGTAATGTCTTTTCTGGGTTTGTCCTAGATGGAGTTTTCATTCAAAGTTGGAAACATTGGCTAGTCTTGTGACCATTTCATCCCATTATTAGCAGATGTTGGGGACCTATTGTACTCATTAAGGATGGCAATTTGTACTTTTTGTTGGGTTTAGTTCATGAAACATACAACAAACTTTGAGCTAAATGCTATGTTTTTGGTTTTGGATTTTAATTATTTTCAGAGATTGTTGTCGGCCTTGCAGAGATTTTTCCCATCCTCAAAAAATAGAAATAGTACTTAAATTATCAAATAAACTCCTTCAAATGTATTGATTGTATTGATTAAGACTGGAAAATTAAGTTGCACTCTGTTCCTTGGAATGGAATTGTTGAAGTGAATCTTGTGATGGCCATGTAATAGTAGGGATCCCGCATAATGAGATAAAAAAATGTTGGGAGTAGATTAGCTGCAACACCTCACTTTATTGCTATTTTTCATAACCTAAAAAAACCCCTAAACCTAAGAAACCCTAACCCTAAAAACCTAAATTCAAAAAATCTGCTCTCCCACTATTATCTCCCACTTTCACCCTCCATCTCTCTCCCCACCAAAACAGTCGCACTGGACTGGGATCGTCGCGCTCCTCCACCTGCGCGCTGACGATGGCGCCCCCTGCCATTCACGCAGATTTAATCATAGCAAACGATCAGTATTTTGCTTCAACACAATCACAAAATTGTAAGAATCAGAACTCAACAGTAGAACACATCCCCAGCGCTAGCATAGACTTTCCCTCCACCCACAATCTGCCTCCCGCGCTCACGATTAACTAAATCTGCAAACCAAAGATGATCTTTCAGCACTCACTCATGATCTTTAGAAGGCACAACAAAAACAAAACGGAACAAAAAAGCTTACACCAACCCAACCAGTCCACAAGGAGAGCGACGAGCTCTCTCTCTCTCTTCCCCCACCCCCATCCCTCGCACTCTTTCTGAAAAACGAATTTTCCAGAAGTTTCTAAAACACGTGATATCTCTCTAAAATGAACGTGAATACGTTTCAACACACTTCAATTGCATTTCAATTGCCCTTCAAAAATGACTTAGGGCAAACGTGGACCAATGAAATTTTAGAAAACCGTTTTTGTCCATCACTGTTGACATTTTTCTTGAAGCACTATGGATTGTTCATGTGAATTTTTTCTACTCTGGAATGCTACTTATTGGATATGTTAAGGGGCTTCACTTTAGTATTCCATGTGTAGCGGTACAATATCGCAACGAAAAATGAAAAGATTATAAACAATTCTTTTTGTGTAAGCACGTATAAGTTGCTCGTTAAGGCATCCACCAACTTTCTCATTAGATCTGCCAGGCTTTCCTCAGGCATTGTTGCAAATTGATTTCCCATTTTCCACAGACCAATCACTTTCGAAACAGCTTATAATAGAGGGAAAATTTAGGCTCTGCAGAATTTGTTTTATATTTTGAATGGCTAAAAAATCAGCGTCTGCCCCCACGCTACACTCAGCAGATTTAACCGCAAAGAGTTCTCCATTTTCTACATTGAGATCCCCCTTGTTCATGCTCAATCCTGCACTCCATGACAAAAACAAAAGCTTTCTCAAATCCCTCACCAACCAGGAACAATCATCCAGGGCTCCAAAGCTCCAAACATACAAAATTGGACCAAAAATCCTATGCGTTGCACTAAAACTTGTAGTGATCCAAAACAGCACTGTCAGATTTATGAGAATGATTGCCAGAAACTAAAGTATACATTTAAGACCAGAAATGGACAAGAGTAATGAAACTGATGGACAAACCAACTCGAGATCACAACACTAGGCACACCTAGTTGCTTTCTTGAAGGAAAAGAAGAGGCGCGCGAGACGAAAGAGCTATGGAGACGCAAAGGAAAAACAAAGGCTACACAATACCACTCTGCATTCAAAACTACAGTTTAGTTTATAAGAAATGCAAGGAGGGAGGGAGAAAGCAATACAATTATTAATGGGCATTGGGGCGACAAGATAAAGATTGTATATGTATCACATTTTGATTCCATAAGAATATATTCTTTTTAGAAAGACAGATTAGGTATGTATCAAAATCTGATGTGCTAATTTGTTATCTTTCCGATTATGGTTTTTCCTTGAATCTACAGTCACACGTGTTGCTCCACTATCGGCCACATAATTAGATTCTCAAAAGTATTTTAAAGAGAGATCATCTCTTCGCTTCTGAAAGGGACAGAAATTTCAGACATTAAAAGCTTGGGGTCGTTTTTGTGGAGTTCAAAGCTGTTCCTGAAATTCTGAACACTTCATTATTCTTTTTTCACTTGAAACTTGCATAAGTAATATAAAAACCCATATTCATAAAAATTTCTGTTGGGAAAAACATTTTTTAGGAGGATAGCACATATCTAAAGAGGATGTTGACAAGATTTTATCAAACTTGCAAATCCCGTACACCAAATTATGTCCAAAAGGCTTTGTGGAGAAAAGACTTTCCTAGGGAACTTGCACTTACCTCTAATCTTTGCATTGTACACACAATATAAAATTTTGGTTAGTTCATGAAGACAAAAACTGTGACTAAAATGTAAGAAAAATTACTGCTAAGAGATGACGGGCAAAGGTATGCACTAAGTGAAATAGGGGCAATACCAGGTTTGACAGTTCCTATAATGCTGAAATTTTCTTTATGCAATCAGAGTCAGTTTTAACTTTTCCATACAACATGCAATCTGCAATTCAATCTCCTAGGTGTTTAAGGTGCAGCCTTTGAGCAGATAAATTTTTTAGGCACATGTGTGAATCTTATGGTCTGATTTTCCACAAAGCTATTAATTCTACTCCCCTTTGAACTGAAGTGTATGAGCTCCATTCCACTCTTCGAATATCAATCGCAATACCTGAATATTTATTACAGATCATCATTTCTAAGTTATACTCCGCCTAGCTATCAAACATTGAAAGTGCATTCAGGCATGAGTTGCTACTCCTTTGTGTCACAAAGGCACAAGAGAACAATCAAGAACCTTTGCTGGCTTTTTTGGAAGATTTTCACAGTATTGAAGATGTCTGTTAATTTCTGTCCAAAACTGATTAGTCAAAACAACACTTTGTTTAAGAGACTTCCAAATTAGCCTATATAAGGGTCAAATTTGATTCATTTTCACTGGCGCTCAGTGATATAGATACTTTGATTCTACTCATATAGACTGCAATGGCCTTCTCATTCCATGAGGACATGCGCGGCCCAGGAGGTAAGTGAAACCTTTCTCGCATTCCCCCTTTGAAAAAACACCCTTAACCAAAGTGTTTGAGTTGGGAAAAATCAAGCTGAAAAATAGGACGTTGGAGGTGTGAAGGAATCACTTCCCAATGGAGCACGATTAAGAGAGGCTTAATATGAAAGTGCATACCCACTACTCCTGATCACATATCAGCTCCTCACGCTCTGCCATTGCAATAAATGTGCACCCTCATCACAGTCTTAGTCGCATTGATGTAGAAAGAGGTTAATAATCCTCTGCGGACTATGTTGATCCTCTTATGACACTACCCGATGCGGACAAATCATTCGAGTAGTTTCGAAAGCTTTGTTTGCGCAACACGGCGTGAGTAACGCAGCGCAGCTCAACATAAGAGAGTTGCTCATCAACTCCTTTGTATTCGCTCCCCAGATCATCCTCCAACATGCTCATCTTGACGGGCTTATCAGCCCAATTGTGAAGGAAGGTGGCCGGGTTGCATTGTCTATGGCCCCCGACTGTGGCCCAATCCTAATATCAGATTTTCACCTAGTCCAGCTTTGAGATCAGAGACCAGTTTACAATGGGGAGCCGGTGTAGATATGCACCTGCTCGAAATCTACAAGTTGATCGGTTTTCTGCCAACAGCCGTTGTGGTTTAAATTGGTCCCTTCATGGGGTCCTAGCTCCTCTTGATTCAATTAAGTGTGATGCCGTAGCTGCAGCAAAAGTTGGTTTTTCCCAAGAAATATCGGAGTCGTCCCCTCAACAGTGTTAGCGTGAGTGAGAGAAACTAAGCGTGTAAATCAACAAAATCTATGACAGGAGAAGCGTCACTCTATAGGTTTTGATAGGTTTTTCACTTGTCCAGACATGAGAGAACACACAAGTCTCTATCGATCTCATTCAATCGATATGTTTAGAACACCATGGTAAACAAATTGCACTTCGGCCAGGCTACAAATTCAGGACAATTTTCAATCGAGTTTCATATATGGGAGGCGATCAGGTAAATGGCATGAATGAAGTAAAATCTCGTCCAGATCCTATTAAGGGTGATGTGTTGAGCATGGTATTCCTGTGAATGCTAGTTTAGTTTTGGGAGTAGCAAGCAGACTAGTGAGGGATAAGAGAATTGTGATCTGTTTTGCTGCTGGCTGAAATGCAACGTTGTTGATGGGCTGCTTCAGCAGGACATCTCACAATTGGGCTATAGTGGTTTTTCCTACGCGGAAAAGTTTTGTTGGGCATTTTATTTGACAACTCATGATAGAAAGTAGATGTGTGCTTATGTGTTTTTGCCAACCCCCTTTGAGAAGGAAGTTTCTTGTGTTCTTGTTATGAGGAAGTAGTACTTTTATGTATTATGGAAGGAGCCGGGCACAGGCCATTCTGCCCGATAAGGATTTCCAAAAACATTTGGGCTTCGGGCCTCGCCCAAATTTTTTTGGAAAGCCAAAATCAAATTAATCGCGAACGAAAGGAATTTGGATGGATTTCAGAAATGATTGCTGGTCACTGCCTGCTATATCATTCCTACAATCCTCCAAAAAAAGTAGACAGACACTGCTGATCTACGTTATAGATTAATACAACATTCAACAAAAAACTTAACCAGTGTGCGAAATTGATAAAACAAATTTTTTTGGAAATCCTTACTGGGCAGAATGGCATGTGCCCGGCTCCTTCCATTGCGTAATGGAGTCTTTGACTTTTCCACATGCCATTTACAAAGCATAATCAGCACTGTGGTTTTTTTTGGACCAATGAGAAATTGCCATGTGGCAGTCTGACGCGCACAGTCTGACGCGGACTGACGCGCAATTTGACGCGCATTTGGAATGTGCTTCAGAATTTTAAAATTTAAAAAAAAAAAATTCAGTGACATTTTATGCTTTTTAAAAAGCCCAAAAACTGGGCGTAATCAGCACAAAGAATCCATTACGTGAGTGGCGACATTCAATATAAGGCCAAAATAATTTTATGAAAGCAAAAGGAGTGGAAATTCACGGAAATTCTTGGAGTGACATGACGGAGGTCGTTTTAGCGGTGTATCGGTTTCTCTCTCACCAATAGCCTATGCTACCTCGAAACTCAGACATTATTTGCTACATTGCAAAGTGATCATTTTTACCAAGAATACAATCATTGCCTTGATGATGAGCAAATTAAAATCCCCTAAGCGTATGATGAAGTGGATTGTATCCTTTCAAAAATTTGACTGCATACTCCAAAGCAAAAGCACCTAGACTGTAGGGACTAAATGATTGTATATGCCAATGAGAAAGATCTCAATACTCTTTTTTCTATCTTCCAATGAGACTCACTAGGATCATGCATGAATTGACTTAATCTCCCAACACAATAGGTTAGATCTGGTCTTGTAATGGTTAGATATATAAGAGATCCTACTAGCTTTCTATAGAAGGCAGACATCTCGAAACATTTCGAGATAGTGGATCTGGGAGAAGCCAGGTGTTACCTAGGCTTGCAAATTGAAAGGGACTACGAGGGAGGTAAGTTATACCTTCACCAGTGCAGATACACCCAGAAGATCCTAGAGGACTTTGGGATGCTGAACTGCAAAGGAGCGAACACTCCAATGCTCGCAGGGACGGTGCTGACAAATGATGACTGTCCAAAGACTGAGAAAGAGAGAGAATAGATACAACTCACACCTTACAGGAAGCTGATAGAATCACTCATGTACCTTGCTGACAATACACGTCCTGATATTGCTTATGCAGTATTCAGGATGAGCCAATTCTGCACGAATCCAGGCTCGACACATTGGAAGATTGCAAAGCACACTCGTATATATACTTTGCACTTTCCAAATATCACATGATTTATAGACTCGCAAAAGCTATCAAAGCAAGGTCATTCATTTAGCCATCATTTTTAGAAAGTAAGTATGGACAAGATATGTTTAAGTACGAAATAAGGAGATGTCAAATAACACTTCATTTATGATGTGTAGCACTTCAGGGCCTACTTGTTATTTGGGGCCTTTCAGAAAAGTAACTGAAGCCTCGAGTGAATCTTTTGGTAAGGTTCAAAACCTTTAAAAAGGTTCATTTGTGAAAGGTTACTAGAGCCTCGGAGGTGTGAGAGGCCCAGAGCTTCTACACCAGTAATTTGGTAGCTATATTGAGCTTGGGAGTTGTTTTTCAAGTCGATTGGTGCTAGGTTACTTTTTAAGAGGGCTTGCAAGGCAGCCTACAATCATTTGTATTGAAAGTATGTACTAACATTACCTTACAATGTTGTTCTTGCCTAAAAGTTGCTCAACTATTTTGGCGTACTGTAAATGGCATCGTTCCTCCATTTGTTTTCTGTAAAGCATAATCACAAATATAGTAGCTTAGACAAAGATTCAGCTTGCTAGGGTTTGGGTTTCTCCATAAGGATAAACATAGGCAATGTCACGATACAAGACACTGCATTTACTCTCTCTCGCTTCTTATGCTATCCTTCATAACTAAAGCTATGGCTGATCAAAACCTCTATACGTAGAATTGTTAACAATAGTTTGTGCTACTGTAAAACAGATGACAACATTGTGCACAGAAATTGGAAGCAAAGATCTTTTGCCAAATGCTTAGCTTCCCTAATATTGATGGATCTCCAGCAGCTTTGCGTCATACGAAACTCTTCCAGAGAGAAGATTGTTCAAGTAGCATCAACTTTTTTTACGATGCATAGAATGTTCTAGTCAACCACAGTTCCCACAACCTCCAACTCAATATTTGAATATCAATGAAAAGCAACAATGTTTAGAGCGTACCAAACTGGTACAATATGTACAAGTGGTCCATCATTATGCCTAGATGTGTTGCATGACAACACTTTTGAAAAGGGCATTCCTTGACAGTCTCATAGTTGAAGGGGCACTTTGTCGATTGGCAAATAAATTCCTCGGTGGAATGATATGCCGAGGAGAATTAATGAGGTTAATACATCTCCCATATCTATCTTTCACGCACAAACAAAACTTTCATCATTAGAAGAAGACTAGAGTCAGGTAGGCCCTTGGGTTTCGGCCACTTCGCTCCAGCAGGAACTTTAACTGCTTTATAACCTTCTCCCCTGTAGAGGGCTACTGCTCCTGAGTTGCTAATATCACAATGTAAAGCAATGGAACGGCAACCCCATTCCCTTGCTACCATCTCTGCTTCTTGAACCAATTTCTTTGCAATTCCTTTCCTTCTATAGTTCATCCTTACTGCAACATTTGAAATGTAAGCAATTCCCATCCTGGTAACAAAGATAATACAAGCAGTTCATATTTCAACCCATATTTGCTCGTAAAAAGAAAGCTATTAAAAGAAAACTTGCATAACCGGGGCTTTCTTGTGTGCCTGCAAAAATAACTTCATAAATCAACCTAAAGCTGGTATATAACACAGTTGTGATAAAAGAGGAGGTGGCAAAGAATGCCTTATTTCCATCTAAATTAGGTAAAGATAAATGGTCTTTCAAATTGATATCTGATTTTCATCTAAATAATGCACAAGACCTGTGTTTGCAAGCATCAACAATTATCTTTCGATGGAAAGTTTACCTTCTTCTGCCTGTACGCTTCTGACGAGGTAAGAATTCGGCTAAAGTGTCAACTGTCAAAATGCCTGAGATGTGATTATGTTGAACTTTCTCTTCCACACCAAAACCAAATGAAAACATACTTGTGAAATCTGCTTGAAAACTGTCGGTAGGGACTGGAGCTTCATTGTCAATAGCAACCAAATATTTTCGCTTTTGGCCTGGACAGAGAGAGAAACTCGCCAGCAAAGCCATCATCCTATTCAAAGACCCACCACGGCAGGCATCCATAAAAACACAGGAAACAGCAAGTTACCTGCAATTGTGGCCATACCTATGTAAGCCTACACTAGTATTAAGGTACATTGCGATCTTCTGCATCACTCTGCAATCACTGTATATAAACAATTCACATACTCTGCTGGCCTAGCAAGTCTACTTAGCTACACAGCTATGGACATTATTCTCGTCTGCAACGATTTGACATATACAAAGCAAAAGAACTGAAATGTAAGAAGAATACCTGTCACATCGAAATATATAGCCCATAGGGAATTTTGTGTCAGGAAGAAAAGCACCACAGTGAGTGTCTGCAATCTGCCAAAAGTCACCAAGAGAACCTTCTCGAACTATGTGGGATACGCTAGCTTGCTGATGCAAATTTGTCATAGTACTGAAGTTGCAACCCAAAGTGCCCATTTTCTCTGGTTTTTTTCTCATGTTCTCTGATATCACCCCCTCACAACTGACCTGCAGCACCAGCATTTCCATCTTTGGATGCACTCTTCCTGCATGTTACAAGAAACTGAAACAGCAAAACGGTACTTCCATGCGAAGTTCATGATATGCCCCAGCCAGAACCACTGACTCATAAAAGAGAAAACTATTATAGTAGAAACTTCTCCAGATCCAAAAGTTTTCTTGAACTCCTATTATTAAGTAATAAAGCTTAACAATGGAAAGAGCGATCTTGGAGTTTTGGAATTACATCTACTGTATAAACAGAACAAAAGGCTTGCAAAAAAATGCCATCTAATTTGTAAGATTGTCAAAGAGAAGAATCAAGGAAGCAGTCATTCAAAGTCTGATAGTGTGCAAAAAATCAACAACAAAAACCACTACATTCATTCATTCAATACCATAACATTAAAAGCACTCAACATTAATAAAAAATAACAATATAATATTTACTCTATAACAATATAATAAAGCAATACAAGAAGCTGACATATGTAATGAAAAACTCTCTCCTATATAGGAAGTAGTGCATCTCCAATTACCATTAATGAATAGCCAAGAAGACACTGGTAATGGAAAGCCATAGGCCAACAGTCACAAAAAATGAAAGCGCAATCATCAAAGGTTTGGGCAATTGCCCAATACTAAGGTATATGCATGCTGCTATCATACCCTGATTATGCACTGTACCGCTCATGGATGAAGGTCAATTCTTCACTCCCTCTTAAATGCACATCCATCCATAAAACCAAAAAGTGTCTGACAATTTAAAAATCAAAGGTAACCTGTCTCGAACAATAGAAATCTCCATTCTTCATCTTCCAACAATTGGCCAGGAAATGGATTCAATGTGATTCACATGCTATTCAACAAAACCGCCGCCTTTAATAGATCACAATATAATAAAGGCCTATCAAATGGAAAGGATACTCGACAATGTTGCCACGTGTTTCTGCCATACCTTAAGAATGCATTGTAATGCTCATGGATGAAGGTCAACATCCACAAGCCGATTGCCCAAAGAGAATGTAGTTTGGATAAAGAACCAAAGAATGTACCCACCAACAGAATGGCAGTTGGATGTGCCATCGGCGATCGCTATCATGTAAGAGCATCAACTTGCAAGCAGTATGCCATAACTTTAACTAATCTAATTCTCTAAAGTTCAAACACTTGCATGCTCCAATGGAGACTACAACTTCCGCAAAGCTTGTAAGCTTCTACTAAATGAGATGATTGTCTTCAACTTTTCACCAAATTTTGGCCTTACCTCTCTGTTCAATGCTTGACAGAGGTTTGAGTTCGGTCAAAAAGGCCCATTTCCTTTCTCAAGGATGATTCATGTAAGGTTGATCAGTGTTTTAGAATAAGTTGACAGTGTTGTTCATGCTCAAAAGTGGCCAATAAACTATTTCATAGTGTAGGGACAAGGCAACTAGAAAGTTGGTACACAAGGTACTTGTTTGCTTTTCCTGATTTGATTGCATTTAACTTTGAACAATGAATCTATTACTCAAAGTAGAGAAATCGGATGAAGATAAACTGATGTATAGCACAACTTCACTATCAAGGCTATGAAATATTGTTGCTCTACTGCTGACGCACTACAATCTTTGTATGAGCTAAACACAACTATCTATTTCTCAAATTCGCACAACTTTGAGCTGTTGCCAACCACTAAATTGAAGCATTTTCAGTATTTAGAAGACTGAACATTGTCAAACATAAATCTTACATAAGAAAAATTAATTACAGAAGAAAAATAAATCTTACATAAAAAAATTCGACTTGATTGCACAACTGAGTTTCAACATCAAGTTCTCCATTTCAAAAAAAGAAAAGTAGGATTTGAATAAGTCCTAAGAGCATCCAGACAGTCCTTTGATAGCCACATGGGACCCTTGTGTTTGAGGTACAACCGAGAGCCTTAAATTCCGGAATGTGGTACTCCAAAAAGTAATAAAGGTTGCTATCCTGGTAACTCAACGAAGGACGATTTGGAACTAAGAGCACCAGACTTGGAAGTTTAGTCCTCACTATTTCTCTTCCATGGGATGTATAATGGAATTGATCAAAGGATCAAGTTCATATCACATGTTCACGTGTGTGATACACACATATTGTATAGATGTGTGTGTGAGTGTCACTCATATTGTATAGATGTTATGTCTAGTATCATAGTTGACAAAGGAGACCGGCAACACACACACACATTCACATAAACACACAGATGTTATGTCTAGGATAGATCATCATACCCGACAAACAAATGAGATGTAGATTACACGTATGTGTGTGCCCTCCCAACGTCGCATGTGCGCACACACACACACACAGTCGCAAGCCAGTCTCTCCAAGCTCGTGAATCCTAGAAGCCGGTGTGTAGAATGAACCTCCCAACCATAGGCACCCACTCTTTGAGTCCTACCTGCTATTCCCGTCAGCTGGCACATGGCATCCACCTGTGGGTGATCAGTCCATATGGCATGCATGGCCCCTGTGACCTGTGAATACTGAGTGACTCATAGGGTACCACCCCCGTGCCCCGCCAAAGACCTGTGACCCTCTTGGTCACCCCGTCTACTTGCCGGCTAGCATCTCGTCACTGACGGCTAGGGTCCCGACAGTCAAGACACACCGCATCTCTGACAACTTGTCAGGCGGCCACACCGGGTCACTGCTCATGATGCACCAGTCCCAACTTGGGACAGATGTCCTCCTCGGTCACCGGCCCTTGCCAATACTTGGCCTCAGGCCCTCTGGTGACTGGCCGTGCCCAAGGTCATGATAGAGTCGTAATTGGACTCTAACAATCCTTCCCTCCTCTAGCAAGTCATCGGTCCTCCATGACAAACTCTGGATAAGACTTCTGCAACGCCTGTCGTGTCTCCTAGGTAGCATCTGACAACAGATGTCCTTTCCAAGTTACTAGATACTCTTGAAGGAGACGATTCCGCAATCGTCGCTCCCTTCAATCTAGGATTTTGTCTGGCCCATAACCTATGGTGTCTTTCTCCTCAAGAGACACTAGACCTTCCACCAGGCTATCGCCATCGTGCAAACATCTCTTCAGTTTGCTAACATGGAATATTGGATGCACCTTGCATCCTACAGGTAGTTGTAGCTTATAAGCTACTTGGCTCACCTTCTTAATAATCAACCATGGTCCACAATACCTAGGAGATAACTTGGCGCACTTTCCTGTGCGTAGCACCTTCGAGCATAACTCTGCCCTATCTATAGCTTTGGACAAGTTATCTCGTGCCAACTCTAGCTTCTGCTGCATCTGAGCCAAAAACTCTACAGCACTAGGTACCCTATGCGGAATCCCTATGATTGGAGGACTCAGTGGCCTGAAACCATAATTAAGCTCAAATGGACTCAATCCAGTGGACGCATGTCTCTTATGATTGTACGCGAACTCCAATAGCGGTAAATGCTTTACCCAGTCTGTTTGCGTGCTACTCACATATGCCCTAAGCATATCTTCCAAGATCTGATTCACTCGCTCTGTCTGACCATTCGTCTGAGGATGCTCAGAGCTACTCATCCGCAACTATGTTCCCAGCTTGGCGAACACCTCAATCTAGAAATTTCCCGTAAACTTGGGATCCCTGTCAAAAACTATAAACTTCGGAAGACCATGTAACCTGACAATATTCTGAATAAACAACTCAGCCACTTGCGGAGCTGTGACCTTCTTGGTCGTTGCGATGAAATGAGCCATCTTGGAAAACCTGTCTACCACTACCATAACGGAATTGAATCCATTCTGGGTCTTGGGTAGCCCAACAATAAAATCCATAGAGATGCTTTCCCACCTTCCTGTAGGTATCTCAAGTGGATGTAGCAAGCCCGGAGGACTTACTCTCGGCCTTGTTCACCTGACAAGCCGTGCAACGCTGGATGCTTACATCCCGCTGCAATCGTGGCCAGAAATAATGCCTTCTCAAAAGCTCACTGGTCTTATCAATACCAGGGTGCCCTGCGCAGGGACTATCATGGCATTCATGAAGTATCTTACGACGAAGATCCTTCACGTCTGGCACAAAAACTTTTCCATTTCTCAATAACATACCATCCTTCACGGTGTATGTTAAATATGTACTGGTGTGTGCCTCTACGGAAGCGACAGCCTCGACTGACTCTTCCGTTTGGTCGACTACCTTGAGCGCATTAGGCCACACACATTGACAATGCGGGTACTTTTCTTGAGCCTTCTTAATCTCCTCCATGAGACCACTGTCAACCACAGTAAAGCTCATCTGATGCAGTATACAAGATAGTGCATCAGCGACCACATTTTCCTTCCCTCTTCGGAAGCGAATTTCCAAATGAAATTCCTGCATCAGCTCGGCCCACCGAGCTTGGCGGCCCTTCAAATCTGGTTCAGTGCAAAAATACCTTAAAGTATGATGATCTGTGTACACATAAAACTCGGCGCCATATAAATAATGTCTCCACACCTTGAGCGCATGTATGATCGCATACAGCTCTTGCTCGTGTGTAGGATATCTCTGTTGAGCTGGTGTTAACTTCTTACTCTCAAAGGCTACTGGTCTACCCTCTTGGCTCAACACTGCACCTACGGCAATGCCACTTGCATCCGTCTCTAGGTCAAAAGGTTTCTGGGTATCCACAATCTTGAGAACTGGAGCCGTGGCCACAGACTCCTTCAAGTTCTCAAAAAATTGCTGAGCTTCAGCATCCCATCGAACCACAGTGTTGTTTTTCCTTAACTGGTCCGTTAAAGGAGCAGCTATCCAGGAATAATTCCTAACAAACCGCCGGTAGAACTTACAAAAGCCTAAGAAAGACTGTAATTGGCGTATATCTGCAGGCCTCGGCCACTTCACAGCCACCTTGGCTGGGTCAACCGAAATGCCCAGAACGGTCTTGAGATGAATCTCATGCTCCTCAACCGCTTTACTAAAAACTAATATATCGTCAATAAAATTGACGACAAACTTGCCCATATAGTCTCGCAAGACATCATTCATGAGCACCATGAACGTGGATGGGGCATTGGTTAACCCAAATGGCATAACCAAAAATTCATAATGACCAAAACGGGTTCGAAAGGTCTACATACATTCGGAAACTACCATCCTTTTTCTTAACAAGTAAAATAGGAGAGGCGAAAGGTGAATAACTCGGACGGATGTACCCTAGCTTGAGATACTCCTCCAACATCTTTCTGACTTCCTCTTCCTCTTTTAGGCTCATCCTATAAGGAGGCCTACATACCGGACTTGCCCCTGGAACGAGCTCAATACGATGATCAACGTTCCAACTAGGCGCGACAATCCCTCTGGCATATTACTAATTAGCACGTGTTTAAATTGCGTGCGGATGGACTTCTCCAACTCACTTGCTAGGTCACATCTA
>MU834638.1:0-45447 GCA_029204225.1 Diphasiastrum complanatum | reverse complement strand
GCAAGGATTTTATTTCCAACAATCACCATTTCATTTTTTAATGAAATATAAACTTTCGAGCAAGATATTCATATGCACAATTGATGAGTGGGTGCCACATAGCACATGGCAAAAGGTCCATCTGCTATGTGGTAATCCATCATTGGCTATGGACATGATATTTTTACATTAGATTAGCTAAGTGTCGATCTCTTATTGGCTATCACATGAAAGATATGATGAAATTTTGAATCTTTGAGGTACTCAAATAAAGCATGGTTTGCAATGTAGCTCCAAAATACAAAGAAATTACAAGCATATGGCATTACGAAGCTTAAGCAAGCGCAATTATTTGGGATGCAAGTAAAATAAATCTCACTTTTAGAAAGAAAAGGTTTTAAAGAAATGGATACCACCTCTCAAATAAGTCCAACTTTTACAGTTTGAAACATGAGATGTGTGTGTGTGTGTGTGTGTGTGTGTGTGTGTGTGTGTATTTATTTTTATTTATTTTTAAGGGGGAGGGAGGGGGCTTTGTTGTTGGAGGTACAAGGTCCTTGTCTGGGGCCTTTCTCATTAGGAGGATGGAAGCATGAGGCATTGTGTGTGTGTTGGGGGGAGGGAGGGGTTTGTTGTTGGAGGTACAAGGTCCTTGTTTGGGGCCTTTCTCCTACTCCTGACAGGGTAATATGATGTTTAGAAGCGGTAAATGCAATATGGGATGGTATGCCGGTTACAAGTGAAAAATTCTTGTGATTAGGTTCAACTTTTGGGGTTCGAACCAACCAACGTCAAGTGACGTTTTGGGGGAACACTCTCACATGTATGATCGGTAGTGGCATTCTCAAATCAGGTGATAGCTGCATTGACACACACATCTCGTTTGGAGAAAAATATGGGCTAGCTTGGAGGTACACACATTTTGGCGGTCACAGGTGATGGAAGTGCGAGGTGGTGCTAGTTGATAGCCATTGGGCGCAGAGGATGAAGAACGGGTCGATAATCACACTTTGGATGCTCTTGGTGAGTGTTGAGTGTGATGATTTTGCTGTTTTGCTGTCGGTAAGTCAGTTTTGATCAAGCCATTGTAGCTGTGGAGCAGTGTATCAAGTTTGTCATCGAGGAGATACACTTCAACTGCCAGTTTGGATAAGTCAAGTCAATTTGCCATATCAGGATCAGGGGTGTAGATTCCAGTGGTGGCAAGGTGCAGATCATTTGGTTTGGGCCATGGAAGATCTCACAGGTTCACTTGGAGGGATATTGGCATGCACAGTCATGTGAGAGAGTTGATGGTGGCTTTGGAGTTCACATCTCAGTGTATTCTCAAGGAGTGGTTTGGAACCATTCACAGATGGTTCCAAGGTAGATGCTTAGATCTTTGTGATCAGGAATGGCATTGAGATATCTAGTAGGGATAGCACTGCAGGTTGACATGGGATGATCATCAGGGGGCAACTATTTCAGATTGGACTTGAGTCATTGGCATGGACATGACTTAAAGGTGGGATTCATGATGGAATCAGGAAGCTGCAAACGCAAAAAAGCATGAAGCTTTGTGAGCCAGGTCTAGGTTGGAGAGCTGATGGAGATCGCACGGGGTGTGATCGGAGGGCAAGCACCAAGGTGGGTGTTTTGCTAGCGATCTACTATAGGGGACACTAATGGCGAGGACTTCATGGTGTGCTCATTTGGGAGTACAGGTTGGCATTACAGCATGGGGCCAGTTTTGGACATTGGCATCGATGGGGAGACATCTACCATCACGGGAATGGATAAGCTACCTATAGCTTTCATGCATTTGGCTGTATTTGCAGGAGTCTAGATTTGGCACATGTGTTGGAATTTCCATGGTGCAGATTCTCAGGTGGTGAGATCATGGATAAGCCTAGAGAGAGTCACTTAGAGCCATATGCCTCAGTACGATCAGGGAGACAGTGGTCTCAGGATCCCGTGAGCGACGACTCAGAGATATTCTTGCGTTGGCATGGTGTCGGGTGGCACATAGCCAGGGAGAGCGAGCAGATGCTAGGAGCCAGATGGAGCAAGTCATGCTTTGGAGTTCGGCTTGTCTAGCAGGATGGTGACCAGGATCGGAGACATCAGGTGAGCATAGTATGTGGATGACGAGTCCATTGGGGTGGCACTTAGGGAGATGCTACAGTTGCTCAGGTATGATATGTCATTTGTTGTATGGACGATGATCTTCAGCTGGTGCATCATGTGGTGCAGTTGATCGAGAGTATGGTAGACTCTCTTGTGATCTGATTCATTAGTATAAGCTCTAAATGTGATGAGGTAATTAGTGTACAGTTTATTTGGTTTACTGTACATGGTTGTGATCGGGACGTGACCTGTTAGGATATATTGATCGGGCACTGATTCCGTAGACGGCTACTTGGGTTAGCCGGGTAGCCACACATAGGAAGAATTAGCTTGTACATACTTATTCAGAATACTTGCTATACTTAGGGGCATGTCCCAAGTTTGTCGATCGAATTTGGCCATATTGGGCCCGACCTTAGTTTGATAGATGGTAGGCCAATTTTAGGACACCTGCCTTTTCATGCAGTTTGTGAATACTCTATATGTACAATGTTTCTTTGTAATCTAATAGCTTTTGCTTTGTGAGCTCTTTGGTTTATGTGAGCTCCTCCATCACTCTGTTACTTGTGGATGTTGTTCATGGTTTTGATGATTGGCAATCAGTCAATGATTGCATCTCTAATCTGCACTCTCCACTAGATCAAAATTTCCTCATAGAATGTTAACTCGAACAATTACACAATTATGACATACACAATACATATGTTGTAGAAATCATCAAAGCTTCTTTCAATATAAACAAACCATATGGTATGATTGTACTTGCAATGTATTGAAAACCAAACTCCAACATAGTGTGTTTCCTGAATACAATAGAAAAAATATTACAAAATACATCCACAAACATGCCAACAACCATTTTTGGAGACTTCAATATCAATGTGCTTGCTTGCAACAACTATGACAACGATCTTACAACATTCATGCACAACCATGGTTTTGAACAAATTACCACAACATCAACAACATTATATAGAAACCAATTAGATCATATATGGACAAATGGACACACCTTGAAATGCCTTCACGCGACACATTGTTATTGGAGTGACCACTCACCAATTTATTACCTATATAACATTCCAAATACTATGCATGCCAATCATATATTCTTGATTTTAAAAAGGGATTGTTGTTATCATAATGGGAGAATAATGATTTGCAGTCATTACTTTCCCATCTTTTGTTAATAAAAATAGGTATTTTGTTCTTGTAATACATTTAAATCTATAAACTTGTAACCCCCAATAAAAAAATAACAATTTAAGCCAGGGCCATGTGGCTTGCCATACTTCCTTGTTTTTTGTAAGAACATTGTGCTCATAGAAGCGTGATAAAGAAATTTAAGAAAAAATATTTGAAATTTGAGTGACTCACAAGGGAAAACCGACAAAGTAAAGAAATGGAATCAACATTATTTCTCAAAAATCCATATCATAAATTTTTTAATAGTTTTTATATAGGCATTTAACCTCTTTTAAAAGTAATAGTCGTCAAAAAATTGACAAGCTTAAAAAAATGCAAGCTTTTTGAGGATAACTCAAAATAGTTTTCCTAGCATTATTTATAAGGATGATTTTTATTTTCACCATCCTTTATGCCCGAGAGACATTTACTTTTATGAGCTTTAATAGGAAAAGAAGGCCACCCTCAAAGGCCGCTCCGCCAAGGAAGGGATTTCAGCCGAGGGTGATAACCCGAGGTGGAAGGTCCTTTCCACGACGGAACGACCGAGGATGTGACCTTCCTCAGTGTAATTTTTTTTTTTGTCGTAATATTTTGAAGGTGCATGTAAAAAAAGATACATCTTTTTACATCACCTTCCGACATCCGAAAGGTGCATGTTATAATTAAAAAAAATAAACACATAGATTTCATGTCAGGAAAATGATTTTACATAAGGATATTAAATTGAAATATTGAATAAGGGTAATAAAGGAGGCAGTATAATAAGGTCACTACTCACAATTGCAGTCAGATGTTGACTGACAAGTCACAGGTCTAGATCAGGCTTGGCATTTTCAAGCTGCAATGCATGTCAAAGGCTAGTTTGCCTTTCAAAGAAAGGCAAAAATTTCAAAAGCATGTCATGTGAACGGCAAACTTAAAAATTGACCATCCATTTAAAAGGTAAATTTAAAAAGTCACACGTTATGCTAGTTTGAAATTTTTACAAATGTATTGCAAAATATAACATGATCACAAATGCTAGAGGCATTGATATCCAACACAGAAAATTTAGTAGAGGCTGAACAACAAGCTTGAGTACATCTTGTTGAAAGATGCGTTAGATGGGAGAAAGCTCTATTATTAGAGAACTTGAGAACGAGATGAAACCTTAATTTCTTTCTCCAATTTATTGTAGCCAATGCACTGTGAATGTGCCACATCATCAATTGAAGAATCATAGAAGTGATGGTATAATAAGTGAGCACTTCATTGCCAACAACAATGTCAATAATGTTTGTGTTACGTAAGAAAGCTAGAACATTGTTTTGAAGCCATTTGGATGTGGTTGTATCAAATGATCTAACACTTGAGATTGGTTGATTGGGAATCCCCAGGAGAATCTGCATGTGTGACCCTGAAAAGTTGTTGAAGATATGGGGATTGGCATCAAACAACTTCACTTTTGCCCCATGCCCATGCTCTTCAACATGGTGGCTATGTGCTCCGACTCTGGGAGATAGAAGCGTTCGTGCCAAAGTTCACTCCAATAAACATTTTTGCAACCATTTGGAAGATGAAAATATGGCAAGAACATTAACTATACTTAATGGACATGGATGTTGCTAGGGATTAATGTAAAAACTAGAAGCTATTATCATTCAAAGTAGATGAACATATATACAACAAAGAGGTTTTGAGATTGAACAATGTTATCTAATTTTTTTTAATTCCATACAATTTCTAAAGTAAAATCACATTCTTGGTTGGCTAGCCTCTGTGAAGTACGGGAAAAGCATTTTGCCATCACACAATGAGGTTTAGTACTTCAAAAGAGTTTTTATAAAGGAAACATTTCTCGCTTTGACGACAACACTTTGAAGAGGAAGACTTCAAGTAATAGACATGTTGTGCTTTGGATGTGCCACATCATTGAGAGAAGAATCGTAGTAGCAATGGTATAATCAATGAGCACTTCATTGTTAACAACAATACTAGTAATATTTGTGTTAGGCAAGAAAGCTAGAACATTGTTTCGAAGCCATTTAGATGTGGTTGTATCGAATGATCTAAAACGCTTACAGTCATCTGATTGGGAATTCCCACGAGAACCTACATGTCTGACCCAACAAAGGTGTTGAGGGTACAAGAATTGGCATTCAGCCTCACTTGCCCATACTCCTCATCATGTTGACTACATGCTCTGGCTTTGGGAGATCACAAACATATGTGCCAAAACAAACGGTGATTTGGAAGATGAAATTTTGACAAGAGCATCAACCGTACCTACTAAACATAGATGCTGATAGTGATTAATATAAAACTAGAGGCTATTATCATTCAAAGTACATGAGTGTATATACAACAAAGAGGACAGTGAGACTAAACAATGTCATATAGATTTTTTAATTTCATCAAATTTCTAGGAGTAAAATCACATTCTTTGTTAGCTTTTGCTTTTGGGAATCTATCCATTTATGCATATTAAAGCACCATTTATGCATAGTAAAGCACCACATTTGATCTTACTAACAACAACATGAGTTTGCTATTCCCCGTCTTGTGGAAGCCAAGAAGGTGATTAGTGGTTTCACATGGAGCAAATCCCTTCCTTTGATTGGTGGAGCCATTCCAAGAGGCCTTCCCCGGGCCCCCCATTTTGCAAGGGAGGTGGCATTGAAAGGTGCCAACTGCCAACCTCGGGTAACTCAGCATGCGAGAGGAATGAGTACCTTGGGACCCGAGTCCCTTGGAGTAGGTGGGCCCTTGCTCTGGAATCCAATAAAAACAATAATTTTTTTATTTAATTTGAATTTAGATAATAAATGATTTGACCTTCAGATGAAAAGACCTTGTGAAAGGACATGGGCTTTTAAATTAGGAGGTAATCGCATGGGCGTGCACGATTCCATGTGAAACCACCCTTTCTCATCTCCCTTCATTAGCCGACTCACCACCTCTTCTGATCTACTGCAGTCAGTTGGCAGACTCCCACGGACATCATCATAATTTATGCACTTTTATTTTGAATGCTAGGATTTGGAGTCGCTCTTGTTTGAGCGTACTTTTGTTTAAACTTCTCTTTCCGGATGTATATATCTTTTTCATCAAATATACCTATTACTTTTTCCTATGAATAAATGCACTAAGGGTGTTTGCTTTATTAAGAGCATCAAGCCAAGCCCTAATTACTAATTATGTGTTGCTTTGGAAAGTACTGGTGCGCAGTTGAGAGAGAGAAGCTAAATTTTCTGGCAGCAGCAGCAGCAGGCAACTCATGATCAGAGGTGAATCTAGCAACAGAAGCCATCGCTCTTCTGTTTTCTCTGATCTTGGTGTGTGATCTTTGTGTGTCTGTAGCAGCAGCAGCTCACGCTAGAATGCCTCAAACAGCTACGTGTGGACGTCTTCAAGCTTCTTCGGAATTGCTGTTGATCGGCTAGTTCTGGCAGACGACCGCCGACAGAGTCTAAAATATGAATTTCTTTTCTGGAATGGAGTCTAAACGATCCTGTTGTTGTGTGGTTGTTCTCATGTATGTCTTCTCGCTTGCAATTTCGACTCCAGGTTTGCTGGCTTGTATCTGTGCATGATGGTGCCTCCTTGCATTGCATTGTTGTCTCCGTGTTCGTGTTTAAGGTACCTGGGCTTTCTTACGCCGATCTTGCTTCTGCCGGTGCTTCAGGTACGAGTTTATATCTAGTTGTGATTTTCATGTTCCAGGGCTTTCGATCAATGGGCTCATCGTTCTTGCTCACGGGCAGGGGTGAAACTTCTTGGCTTCGATATCTACTGAGTTTGTGATTTGTTCCTTGATTTGAATAAATAACTTACTGCTCTTGTTATGCAGTTTTTGGCCCCAAGGCTCTAGTGCTTCTTGCATTGTTTCAGCCTCGCACGTAAGATTCCGTAGATACTCCACGTTCCAAGTTATACATGATCCTGTGTTGTTCTTCTTATGTGGCTGGCTTGATAATTGGTTCTTGAACTTTCCAAATTACTTTTCCCGCTCAAATTGAATATTTCAACCAGCCATGTTCATAAGTCGAGAGTGCTCTTTAAAGATTGTCTCTCATTTATTTGAACTATTTCACAAATTGTAGAAAAAAAATGATTTCAAGAGTAAGAGCAGGAATGGAAAAGCTAGACAAAGACATGTTCAAGACATGTTCGAAGATTTAGTCCCAAGTTTTTATAGAAACAAATTTTTTGACTTGCTAATGTAGGTTTATGAGCAGTGTTTCACTGCATTCTTTACAACAAATTCTAGTCAGAATGTGAAGATTTGCTGTCAAGAAAAAGCGGTAGTCTAGTATTAGAAAAATCCTTAAGAAATAAGTAGATGCATGTAGCCTGGTTAGCTCTCCTGATATTTACTGGTATTTGAGTTTTGATCTTGATACTTCTGCTCAAAGGATATGCGAGGACCTCTATTGGAGTAAATAACGTTGGTTCTATAGGAGTTGTTTTCAATCCCCCCCCCCCCCAAATCTGTAGGCCGTTGATTTAGTTTGTGTTTTCTGTAGTGTAAGTATTAACGAGAAAAAGGCGGCACTATCTTTTTCTTTAGGCAAGACAATCGATTGAAATCGAACTCCCTTGTGAACATTACCAAGAAGACAAACATGTAGACAACTTTTTCCTTTGGCTCTTCTTCCCTTTATGATTATCCAACTTGATTTGCAGGGTTGTCTATCGTCAATCAGCAAATTCAAATCCATTGGTTCTTTGGTCCTCCTTTTTAGAGTAATTTATCACTCCTTTCATTTTAGCTTCCCGTAGGGATATTAGTTCTTTGGGGGTTGTGGATCAAACAATAATGTGAATATGTTTGTTCCACAACATTTTTCTTATGAATGTCTATCGTTTGGGAGTGAACTCGAGATTGATCAAGATCTGCACTGGGGAGTTTATTCTCCACCCTTGTCATGGTGGGGCCAACGCTCAAGAGTTAGCTGGAGATCCTCTCTTGGGGCTGTTTTTGCCCCCTAAAGGCTAATATTAGAGTTTAAGAGGCTTCAAGGGTCAAATCAATAAATTGGTCACTATGGTCCTGTTGAGGACCATGTTCCAGGATTATGAAGTGGCATAGAGTGAAAATCAAGGGTCCTCACAATCAAGTTTTAGGTTGTAGTTTCCATCATGATTCTTGACCCACGATTTGGCCATCTTGAGGCTCTTCGTGATCTCTAGATGGGGGTCTATTCTCAAGGCAATCTAGGCAGATCTTGGGCTTCATGGGCTATTAGACAAGGCAGGCACTTTGAGGCCCGACATGCCGTTCATCAGGGTGGAGACCAAGCCACTTGTTGCACAGGTTTACGGCCTCTAGGCTTTCAAGGTAGGGGCCAACGGGGACCTACACAGGTAGCTCCGGATTTAGGGTTCTTAGGCACTCTCTTGCTTACAAGTTACGACGCTGGATGTGGACCTCTACAATTGATTATGGACCTCTGTGGGTCTACATTGCTTGGGATCCACCCAGAGAAGCTATGCAGGGGATTGTGGAGGGTTCCCCCTTTCCCTCTCTCCTCCATAGCAGAGCACTAATAGAAGAAGTTTGATCATGTAACTAAACCAATTTTGGGGCCTTTCTCTCAATAATCAGCCAAAATCATTACTAACATGTGGTGTATGATGTATGTTAAACTTCAAGATGTCACGATGCTTAAAGTTAAATAAAACCTAAAGATCCAACTTAAAAATCATACATCATATGATATCAAGAGAATGGAGATTGCACATTCAACTTCCAGTCCTATAGCAATTTATAAAATCCCAAGATTCACATAAACAAATAGCTTCAATATTCAAGTAACAAGTTTCATAGCAATTGTCATGTAGTTATGAACTACACTTACCAGTTTGTAGTACATCTTAAAAAAAGGAGTTCTACATTCTAATTGTTAGAAAAAAGTGTCTAATAGATTATAGAACCCTTGTGAGTTGTGACTCTATGAATCATGTGCCCGTCACGATGATGATGTCCTGTACAAATTTCTTGCAGATCTTGGAAACCATCCAAGACAAACTCAATTCCATGGCAACTCAACTTGTTGCAGAGAAGGAACAAGGGATGCTCCAAATCTCGAGTTTATAGGTTCAATTTGACGAGGAGGAAGAACAAGTTTTGAATTTACAGGTTCAACTTGATGAGGAGAAAGTGAATATGAGAAAAACTCCTACCAGAGCTGTTCGTGCAGGCAAACTAGTTGGAATGGAACAACTCTAGTAGGAGTTTGTCTCATATTCACTTTCTCCTTAGTTGAACCTGTAAATTCAAAACTTATTCTTTCTCCTCATTAAATTGAACCTATACATTCCAGACTTTGAGCAGCCGTCGTTCTTCCTTCTCTACTGCAAGTTGAGTTGCCATGGAGTTGAGTTTATCTTCCAGGATCTGCGAGAGACTCTTCTATGGAATCTTGACAGTATAATCTATTGAGGGTGGCACAATGGGACCTCAAGAAAGTATGCATGCCACACCAGTCCTTTCGACAAAATTATCTTCCATTGTTGTTCCTCAAATTCTAATCTGAACCACAGAAACAAAGATTCAGACTATACTTCAAAGTTTAAGGGCTTCCTACTGAAATGTAGTATATGGTTGAATGCTGAATTTATATCAATTGTCTATGAAGCCTGCTCATGATCCATTATGATTGTATTAAACATAATTGACCGTAACCACTATGACAAAAAAACAAGCACTAGCAAGTTGACAATGAATGCTGGCTGCAGCAAGAAAATTTTACTGCTACATATATCCGGCAATGGCAGCGTAAATGCAATTTTCAAAGATTATAATGTTAACCTGTGTGTTCAACTCAGAAATCTACGCTAATCAAGGCTGCTGGAATATCATAGTTCTTCATGCCGAATTTTGAATTTCCTTTGTCCTACAACAATGGATTCTTAAATCTCTATCTAACGGAAATATTTATACATGCCATATGCTGCCTTGCTTAAGTACAAATATGAGTTTTGACTGCAAGAATTAAAATTGTTGTTGCTATTATACGTCATTGAATGCAGAACTATGGCCTATGTAGCTATTCATTATAAAGGCACAAGTTACTAACTTTTTACAGAATATGCTGTGGACTACAGATCAAGCTTTCTTCATTATAGGACTACATGCAGTCAAGACAACAATCATGCAAGCTTGTTTGTGAATCATTTTACTGATATATACCTTGAAGAGTCTACTGCCTGAAATCGACTTTGCTTGGCAAAGAATCAATGAATGACTCTCTGCGGGCTCACTGCACATCTAAGGCAGGGCCCCAGAACGTCATAGCTATACCACTTTCTATTTTTTTCTTGCATCTTTAATGCTAAGACCTACTTGGTGGAGACTTATCGGAGCTAATTAGATGCTATCTTAAGCACAGTGCATAACATTATTCAACTCTATGGTGCATAATTCTATGATGGACTTATCACCTATTGCTCTTTTCCGATAGAGCGAACATAAATCTTAATCTCAAGAGCCATTTTGGGTTGGCCAGATACAAATCAAAGAATTTTTACAGAATCTAGACATATCTTAGAGACACATTTTTACATGGCTTCATGTCAGGATAAGATGCTTTCCCTAATGCAACAAGTCAGGCCCAAATGAGGAGTTTTATTGCATCATCCTGTCTAAAAATTCAATGCAATATGAAGGTGACCTAAATTAATGAGGGCATGTTCTAAGCTTCAATTGGGTCTTCTCTTAATTATTAATCCAAATTTTTTTTCTTAATGCAAAACTGTTACTGAAAAGGTGTCTATAGTTCTAGGGCATACATTCGAAACCTTAATTTGATGGAAATTGCAATAAATGAATTGTTTTTAAAGAGAAACTTTTGTAAATTAATCGACAATACTGCTCCTATTGTACAGTGTATCAACTTATCTATAGATTCTCCATCGATCGATATTTTTATCAAATTTATATTGCCTATCGATCACCTGAATATCGTCCATATTTTGGCTGTCTACAAAAGCTAATCATCATTGGCAGCCTAAATGTGCTTTAAAAGTCAGATTTGCCTTACAGATTTGTGCCCTTAAAACGGGAGCGTATGATCGACCTACTTAAGGGCCTGACTATCGGCCCCCTATCGAATCCCTATCAACTGAGAATTGACTTTAAACTTTGCCCTGCCATGGTAGATAAGTAGACTTAGGAAGAAACAAATCATATAGGCTATTCCATTGAAGCCTGTGAAAACAAAGCAATTCTCATACCCCAACACTTGCATGCTTAGGGTGCTCCTTAGCCAATCTGGTCACAATAAGCTCAAGTGAGTGACCGTTAAAAGTGAAATTCTTGTTCCCCTCATGAATGAATTGAAGGTCTTTTGAAGTCAAATTTTTATCGCAAAATAAATTTGCTTTGGACAAGAGTTGATTGATATATGTAGAAAAGTTTCGGCAACTATTGGTCATCAAACTAAAACTTTGCACGTTTATTCTTTCATATTGTACTGCTGCACCCTTTCACTCTGTTCATGCGTTTGTTGAATCGGTAAAATGTTTGCTTTGGTTTCTAGGAACGCTTTCTCTGGTTCGTTTGTGAGCATCCAATATACTTGTGCATACAAACTTGATGCTGCAATAATTGCTCCTGTGGACTTTGATTTAGTTTTTCTACATCATGCTTATCATAGTATCTAGTCTATGTCCTTCTTTATACAGATTCACAAGCATTAAAGCTTGCTTGGTAAGTGCAAATATATAGGGGCCTGCATATGCGAGTTTGCAGATTTCTCTGCTCCATCTACTTTTGCCAAAACTGAGGTTCAAAACTCATCATTTGTTGAAATAATCCATGTCAACTGATTGGTAGAGGCTTCATATTTTAAGCAGCAATAATTTAGTAGAATCGCCTGAAGTTTTATTGAAAATTTCAGATAGTTGTTTCCATGCTAATTGTGTTCCTGTTTTGTTCATTCCTTTTTGGCCCTGCCTTGCTTCGCAAGGACTTAGCAATCATATGAAACTTTGACACGCTTGTATTTTGGCTTTAGTTCACACGAATTAGGAAAGATGTTGTTTTTTTTTAATTTTCAGATTTTGTGAGCTTGACATTTGGTTTTTTTAATTGAGTTATCTATTTTTTCTAGGTTTCTTTTTACTTTATTATATCTTAAAAAATAGTATTATTATACTTGGTTGATTTGCGTTTGATTTTTATTTCAGGGATTAAAATCTAATCTAATGCTGCCACCTGAATATTCTAGAGGTTTCACAGTACACTGTGGATTCAGGATTCAGTTCCAAGATCACATTCTTGCATGGACGTGGGCTGTGATGGCATGCTGCTCGAATGCTGATTCTAGCCCTGGCCTTCGCTTTTGTGGAGTTCCTGTCTTGTCTTCTGATTCTTGTGCAGCGGAAACTTCTTCTGCTGTGCAAATGTCATCCCTACATAGTGGCATGGTCCGAAAAGACAGCTATCAGTCCATCGGAGCATCACAGGTAGGAATTTCCTCTTTCCAATCTATTTTGCCTGCTTTCAAATGCAGACAACGACTAGTTTCGGATCATACGTGGAGATATGGATTTCTGTTGATACTCATTAGATGTTGCAGGGTAAAGCAGGAGAAATACATTTCTGCTTACTACAATGACGTTTGCAGCAGTTCAAAGCAGTTAAACATGCGTGATATGAAGATCTACAACAGCCGCCGTCTTCGCCTTCCAGTACTATCATCTTCAAATGCAAGCGGGCCGATTGTATCTCTTGCAGAAATCCAACGTGGCATGAGAGGAGCTTATACATGGAGTAAGTTTCTGGAAGCTGCCAATTCTGTGGCGGGTAGATTATCTATACAGTTGAGAGCAATGGCTGTATGGAGCTTGTGGCGCCTTCATCCGAGACAGAAAGTGCTGAATTTGCTTTCAAGAGCTTGGCAGCAGTGCCTTTCAAGTGGGGAGGAGGCTTTGGGCAAGCCTAAGTCTTGTTACAATTTGAATCTTCAGGCTCACAATCTGTCTTTAAAGCCGCCTCCTCGTTTATTAGCCACAGAAACCCACAAGAAATCCTCCAATCCTTTGAAGCACAATGGCAGGAGAGGCCTTCTGGATTTTCTCACGGGAAGGTGCTCCCCTATGCAGGATAGGGAGAAGGTAAGGGATAATCCTCAGTTTCTCCATCAATCTCGCAATCCGAAGGCAGGGTCCATAGCTACTTCAGTTGCAAGGCCTTCACGCAGATCCAAATCATACCTTCAATCTAGAATCCCCAACCATAGAGTTAAGGTATATGTTCTGATCAATCACACTTGAATGCGGCAGCAGCTTTGAAAGACTTGCCTAGTGAGAGAAAACAACTCTGTACTTGAGGGGGATGGTGCACCAGCATCATCCTTCGACCTACTCAGATTCAAATTATACCTTCAATCTAGAAGCCCCAACCATAGAGTCGAGGTATATGTTCTGATCGATCACACTCGAATTCAGCAGCAGCTTTGAAAGACTTGCCTAGGCTCAGAAAAAACAAGTCTGTACTTGAGGGGGATGGTGCACCAACATCATCCTGTAAAAGCTGGCTGCGAGGTAGACAACAGAAAGAGAAGAAACCTGTTATTAACAGGGCCCCTCGTGGGTCTCTCCTCTCATGCCGAGCTATCAGCACCAACTCACGAGCAGTCAAGAATGCATTATATTCCTGATACTAGTCCAGAAATGGGAACTGCCAAGGTGCAATTTGGGAATGATCCCCAGCTGACAGGAAAATTTGTCATGGGTGAGAAAAGTTTCACTTATCCATTCAGTCGATCTTCCTCGTGTTCTTTGAACTTTGCCTAGAAAGACACCGGAATTGCAAAGAAAGCTATAACGCCACACCACGATCTGCGTTCTATTAAGTATGAGTGATTACCGTGAAAGCCACACAGAGAAAAAAATAATTGTCCAGATTTATCAGTTCATAAGAAAGTGTTTTTTTTTTTCTGAATTGTACTTTTATATTGTTTTTTAACTTGTTGACATCTAATTGACGTTTTCTGACTGTTTGTCATGTCCAACTTCACTCTCAGCCTCCAGTCCCAGCAGCCAGTTGTATATGGGGTTATCAACTTGATTATTGGAAATATTTCTCGAAACGTTGTCTGCTACTTATTCTAAATCTAGCTACCTTTGGAGGAGCATATCTCAAAACCAGGAGACATCTAAATTTTGTCCTTCGCTGTGGGAGAACAAATCTGGAGCGTACAAGTAGCATATCTCAAAACGAGAAGAGAAACATAGCTTTGACAATTATTCTACGTAGAGGGCTTCAACTTGTCCAAGCTCTTTGGTCACCTTCTTGTCATTTTACTGCTAAGAATGAAGCAAATATTATGGCCATGTAATTTTTGGCTTTTCAAGGTTGTTTTGATGACATAAACTTGTCCTTCTTTTCTCGTCTTCAAGCTCTGTTTATCAGACTAGTTTAGTTCAAAGAATTGGTTGTGTTGACAATAAGCGATGTCTATGAACACGCTATAGTTTCTCAAAATTGTTAAAAGATACTCAAGTTTGTGAATCGGTAATGCAGTGAAGCGAAAACTGTATCTTTGTAATCAACCATCTGCTCATGCCACTGTGCATGTCCTCGTTTATGGCAAGTATCACTTGAACTCATCTTTTTCCCATCAATCCTGAGCTAAAGATCCATGCTTTGACAGTCGCTAACATACTTGACGTTTAGATATTTCTCAGCAATGGCAAGCCCGAACCTGCGTACAAGCTGAAGAAACAAGAATCTGCTGGGGAAGAGGCCAGATGATGCAGATATTGCTCTGAACATAAGTTCTTGAAGATGCCGTAAAGTAGAACAACAGTCATATGTTGTTCGAAAATTCAGTACACCAAGGGCATAACTGATAAAATTTCAGTTTTAGGACATCAATAATTGTACTTAACAATCATAGAGAGTTGGTTGCTTAATCAATGGATCTATCAAGTTCTACACTTTAGATCTTGATCTAGATTCACTACACTTAGATTTAAGCAAGAGCAATGGATCAAATCTTCATAAACAAGTGAGAGCGGCCTCACACGTGTGGAGTACTGTCCACTGTACGGCCTGCACCTGAAACAACAAGTACGTAGGTTCTTGATAGCAATCATTCAATAAAATCACAATTCTATTGACTAGAAATCTCGCAAAGTTGTAGAATGCAAAAGTCTCATCAATCTCATTAGCAAAATGATGATCCTTTTATGGATCAAGTACATCCACGAGTCTGGTACAGTCCAGCAGGTCTTCACACGTGTGGAGAGTGTCACATCATTCAGATCTATCCATTTGATCCATCCTTGATCCTTATTCAAAGTTGACTTTCTAGAATATGGCTAAAATTCAAAGACCTAGTCTCCTAGAATATAGGAATATTAATAGCTAGATGCATAGAATATAAGACATACAACAAGGAAATATATAAAGATCTAAAATTCAAGACCTTCGCTAATATAGAAGTTTGAAGCACATTAGATTATTCACAACCTATCAATAAGCATCATATCCTATATGAGTAGGCAATGTACAGTGCTTGCCAACAACATACATAATCATGTGAAACAACGCTTTCCTCCTCTTCACTTCTCACACTAAGAAAACTCCAAGAATGATCGACAAAATACTTCAATTGTGGATTAATCATATATCGAAACAACACTTTCCTCCTCTTCACTAAGAAAACTCCAAAGATGACCTACAATTTACTTCAATTGTAGAGTAACCATATATCGTGGAATAATTATATATATTTCAACTCTCGCCAATAGCAACTTACGAAATGATGATAAGCATGCATATTCAATAAACACTTATTTTTTAAGCATAAGCAATTACTCTTGGGAGCAAAATTCAAATTGTAGCAACATTGAAATTGAGCATCACCAAGTAGCCTACAATGCTTTTCCCAACACTGACATGAATGGATTGAAGCTTTGACAATGGGGGGCTACTTTATTTTATCCATAGATAAAGACCAATACAATTAGGAGCAAGGCATAGAGAAATGAAAATTGACAACTTTTGGAAGCCATTTTTCGAGTTTCCAATGCTGCCCACCATTTATTTGACTAGTATGGCTAACTTGCGCAGGCTTGTGTTTTGAAGTCTTCCCAACGTTCATAGACAATTTTCTTGTCCGTAGAAATGCATTTTTAGTTTAGCCTTTCCAACTCAAAGATAATTAACCTTGACGTCCTTATAGCACCCTTCAAGTCTTGTGAAATCCTTAATAATGAAAGGTGCTTATGTTTCACACCTTTCACCAAGAAAAGTACATATCCACCTTTCAAAATGTTGGGAATAGTGTTCGATGACGCAGTGGCAGTTCTCCCCAACGAGGGAAAAGGATGATATTTGTTTAACTTAGCAAAATATCTTGGTAGGTGTTGTAGACAACTATGAAGAGTCTGAATAGTTAGGCGCTATGACAGCCATGCATTCTTTGATAGATACTTTGCATTAATTATGGAAGAAGAGTATCAGATAAAGAAAGAGATAATTAGGCAAGACCGTTCGAACATAAACAATGCACATAGATAATAGAGAATTTGTAAATTATTTGTAGCTGTTGTAATACAACGATTACATCACAAATTGATATAATCGGTGATATGAATGTGGATGCATTGAGCATAAACAAATTTTTTTAAAAACTTGAATCTCTCATGTGATATACACCTATCCTTCCAACAAGTAACAACTATATATGGCACACAATTGGATCATGTATGGGCAAATATACAAAATTCAAGGAATTTATTTGGATTTACATCCACTTATTGGTCAGATCATTCGCCAAAATATTACATGTGTGATTAACAGAAATCGATAATGTTATTACATCACATCCCTATAAACACTATTTTATCAAATACAAAAATGAACATGTAGTCTATTATTTTTACAAAAACATGCATTTCCATGCTCTCATTTCTTCTATAAGACACATTTAAAGCAAGAACATTGTGGCATACCACAAAGGCCTTGCTATTTATGTGATATTTTGAAATTTGTAACTTTTTGACATGAGAAATGACCATCTACTAAAAATGGATGAAAACTATTTAGTCATTTTATAACTTTACAAATCATCATAATTATTTCTATATTTGAGTATTTATCATTTCACAAACTCAGAATCAATAGTCACAAAACTATGCATGACTTTTAAAATAGTAGATTCACAATATTGTAATCATTTTTTAAAAGTAACGATTTTATTATTAAGTATTTGTGGTATTATTTCATGATATAATAATTACAATTTCATGATGCACATTCACAATTGCAAAAAATGAATGTCACAATTTATTGTGTAGGAATTGATGAAAGTAGTGTGTAGTAGAAGGGATCTGAAGTAGATCTCTGAAATGTGAGGTTTCAAAGGAATGATTGAAACATGTGAGACTGATTACAACATACAAAGTATCCCAAAAGCGAAAGCTGGTTCATCATGTCAAACAGATATGCCAACTAAATAAAAAAGCTTTTGCTTTTGCTTTTGCCCCATGCATTGTTGCTTTTGGTTATGCCTCATGCGTTCTTTGCAGGAGTTTGTGGTGCCAATAGATGCATGTTACTTTAGCCCTCAACATGTGAAAGTACTGTACTTTAGGCCATAAATGGATCTACAAATGATCCACAAGAGTGATTGGATCTATGAAAAAACTAGACACAAAAAAGTTGATCTAGATTGGCAATTTGACAAACAACAAGCATTAACAATCAAAAGCATTAATAAACATTGAAATCCGAGCCCACACGTGTGTACTACAGTCTGTAGTACGGCCTTCAACCTGAGAAACAAAATTGATTTGGTTTCATTTGGATCACAAAAACTCAATGTACATAGTGAACTAGCTTGAGATTGCCAATGAGCTCCAAAAATTTTCTATCTTCTCACTATGGAGAGAGGGAATACATAGCAAATTCGACTTCCTTCTTGAAGTTAGGTGGATTTCCAGCATGTAATAAGGAAGTTAACTCACTCTCCTTGACCTAAAATGAAGCCCTAGTCTATTTCCTAGAGTCATGCTTGGTAGATAGCTAGTTGGTCAAATTTTTACCCTAAATTTAGGATTTAGGTCCTATAAACTAGGAATCACTACCAAAATGACATGACCAACCCTATGGACTTGACCTAACCTACATTAGGAGTGGGTTGCCACGTGGCATCTTGGCCTCACATGTGTGGAATCCACTTATGTACAAAATTTACATTATATTACATGGTTTTTTATCAAGCTAGATTTGCCAATTTTTGGCAATTCTTCACAGTTCCAACCTTAAAATTTTAGACCACCACCACATAATATACTTTAACGGTGACTTTTTTACAAACTCCATTGACTGATCTGAACACATAATATTATTGCCTTTGCAATGCAAGGTCAAAAAGCTTCCTAAACTGCAGTTTAGCACATATTGCAAAGGAAGGGCCTCTGGCTTGCCCCACAATGCACTTGTTTATATGAGTTTTGGCTCTCTAGTGGCAAAAAAAGTACACCAATGGATTGTCAGGGGAGTATACGAATGTGCGTGTGATTGATATGGTTGCTGCAGCAATCTATAATATTTGTAGTTGATGCTATAATGTGGAAAGATGGCCTGCCATCTTTCGTTGGACCCCTCACTTGGGAGAGCGTCATGCTCAACGGATGCTTCTTTTGCTCAAGCTTTCTAGTCATTGCATAAAATCAGAAGCACCTTGATTTACCAACAAGAGCTTACCAAGGATCTATTGAAGCAATCAAAGTCAGTAGGCAAGGGCTAGATCCGATGAAGTTCCAAGGCTTCATTACCCATCTAACTTGCTTGATGATCCGTCCATTGTACATAAAAAATCACGTTCCCTGCTGCTTGTGTATCTAGAAGCTTTATTTTATAGGAAAAATTTGTTGCTCGGTTGTTTCCGACCAAAGATGTGGATGGTCTAGATGTATATGTTGAATCCACAGTAGCTCAACCTCCACCCCCTCAGTCCAACATCCCTTCTCTTGGGGTGATGGCATAGAACGAAGATGGCACTACAAGCACTTTACCATTCCAAGAATTATTACATTATACACTCGGACCTTGAAGCTCCTCCTTGAGATAGATGATACATGTCAGATTGAAACTGACATTTTTGGAAGCAGGGAATGTTCAGAACTTCAGATCATTGGGAATTTTTATCAATTGTTAGCCAGACTTTCATTTAAAATGGTACATCTTAACCTAATGTTGTAAGAAGAGTATCCATCAACCTTCCATTGCAAGTAGAGCTATGGTTAGAAAGTTCGGCCAGAGTCAAAACTGTAAATGCTATCAGTATTGGGTCAGTGAAAATTTTTAACAGTGAGAAACCTGTCCATATGTTTTACATAGATACAGTTGAGTCCTGACAAGTTTCTATCATAAAATGTAAAAATTCCTCTGCCACCTGCTTGAAAAGTAGTGAAGCTTTTACTAACTAGGTCAACCTTAGAAGAAGATCAAGTGGTCGTAGCAGGCTTGACTCTCTTAAGGGAAATGACATCTAGCAAAAATTGAATCCTCAACAAGAGAGTCAATTAAGACTCTGCATCTGTCATCTGGAAAAAACTGCCACCTATGTGCTCCTTTTAAATCACTTAAACTATCCCACCACAAGGAGCCCATTGGCAATTCACATTGCCAGACCTTCTCAGTACAATGAAGGCTTGTAACCATTGCAACATGTCATCTCGTGTACGTTGCTAAACTAATAAATTTCTCTTCAAAGCTTTTCTTGTGTATTGACATGGATTGCAGTAGGATTGTGACTGTATGGAACATGTGTTGCATTATTTCTGTAGGTTATGGGCCCACGTAGCTGAAACAACTTGACGCCATTCATGGTGCGAGCGGGAGTTACCTCCCCTCCTGTGCTAATAAGTGACTTCGCTTTGGGGCCCTCGTATTGTCGTTGTTGATAGTGGCTGCCATGAGGATTATCTTGACTGCTTGTAGGTGTGATTTGTGTGCTCCATAAGTCGCTTATTAGCACGGGAGGGGAGGTAACTCCCGCTCCCATGTGTGCGACATGTGGAGCCGCTGCCCAAAAGAGAGTCCTGGGCAAATTTTGATTTCGGATTTTTTCAGGCGCTACCCTGCGAGTCCCAGGCACGTGTGTCCCAAAATCTTTCTTGGGTACCTGCAACCAACATTCTCCCAAGCACACACGATGGGCACACAAAATTTTCCTTGGGCACGCTCATGCGAGCGGGCACACGAGATTCTATTTTGTTGAGCACCAGACCACCTCACGCGCACGCTCAACTACAAGGAAGAGGTTTGTTTCAATATATATTATATATGTAGCTGTGTCAGTTTTCCAAAAAACTTATGGGATATTTTTAAATGCCATGTGGCATACAGAGAAATAAGGATAGTTGAAATTTGACGAGTCCCAAAATTTTTCAAGTCCCAAAAGTTTTTGGATCCCGATATTTCTTGGGCACGTGGGTAGCGGACAGAGGCGGGTTCGGGCAGCATCGCAGGGGCACTGGGACATGCGATGATGATCGAACTGTGTCGTGAATCATCGGCTCCATGACAATAAATGACGAGAGTCCCAGAGAGATTCAATGGGGAATTTTCATGCGTGGAAATGGCATCTGTTGAGATAGTGATGAAAGAGTCATAAATGGGAAAAGAGGATGCCATGTGAATGAGGGAAATTTGAGAAGGCAAAAGGAGATGAAGCTGGGGGAATTGTAGCCTTGTAGAAACCAACGCACTCAAAGGGATTTTTCTAGGAAGTGAAAGCATTGTGCAATGCCATGCATGAGACTGCGAGATACACTAGCTAGGCAAGTCAGAGTAGAAAAGCCTGTACAGAAGGTTTGGGAGAAATTGTGTGCCATTTATCATAAATAGAACTCTGCCAAATGGCATAAGTGGCCAAGTTGAGCTCCCAATGCTCCGAACTTGCCATGCTTTACTGACCAGTGAAAGGCTTTGAATGCAATGGAAGAAAAGTTAACTAGTTCACCTTTGAGAGCGTGAACAAGGTAACCAATATTTGTCATTACTGCTTGATTTGCGAAGCGGCAAAGATTGTGGAAAGCAGAATCAACAATTATTATAGCCTTTTGTCAAATGGAAGAAGTTACCCTTAAAAAGAGTGGCTTCGTCCAAGATAAAGATGAGATAGTCCCATCCATTGGTAATCCAAGTACATCTGCATAAATTGCTTCTATGATCATCAAGTCTGCTCCCCTTACCACAACCTTGATGTCGTCCTCTGTTATTTGCTTGATTCCAGCCACAAACTCGTTACATAATTCTGACAATATGATTGATGGATTAAGTTTCAGTAGGCCGCCCAACCTACATACTTCTGCCATAGCTCTTATTGCATCCATATTGATCGAGCTGTGAACCTTCCAGTTCACCACTGATGGTTCACCGCTGGATGAAGTCATGTTTTCCTTGAAAAAGAATAAAGAGAAAACACAAAAGCACAAAAATAGCAGGTAACAGAACAATGTATAACGAGAATGAAGCTCACATTAGAGGAAGAAAGCTATGAGAAAGTGAATCAAAGCTTACAACTCGTCATACAGTAGCTCAAAAGCTCACATTTTTTAATGTACCCCGCAACATCTTTATACATGTAGGCCACTAGTATTTTGCATTTAATGTCTTGGTTATAGTGTTTTTTAGAGCATAATGTCCTCCAACATCTTTTGAGTGTAGACCTTTTATAATAGTCTGTATTTTGTCAACTTCTAAACATCGTCGAAGCTCTGCATCAAGGCCTAGTTTATACAATACTCCTTTTATGATAGTGTAAGGTCCAATTTTATGCTGGAAAATAGTCTTTTCTTCTGCATTATAGTTCTAAGGATAGTTTAGATTTATCAAATATTCAATAATATCATAATATAAGGACTTCTCTGCATTTAGGAAAAATAAGTCTTCATCAGAAATCTTATCTTCCAATGGTTCATTCACATTTTATCATTTCCAAGTCGTGACAAGAAGTCAACATTGGTATGATTCTTCCCCTATCGCGTCTACACATCAAATGTAAATTCGTACAGTAACAACACCCACCTCACTATCCTTCCAGAGAGATCAACTTTATTAACCAAATATTTCAACGCATAATGGTCCACATAGAAAATGAATGGATATCCCAACAGGTAATGTTGAAACTTCTTCATTGAGTAGATCAGTCTTAATGCTTCCCTCTTTGTCGCTGCATAATTCATCTCTGAACTGGATAACTGGCGCCTTGCATAATAAACTGGATGATCCTTTCTCAAGTCATCTTTCTAACTTAGGTTCACTCCGATTGCAAATGCAAAAACACCAAGAAAACCTCGAAGTTCTCTCAAGTTGGTTGGTTCCTTTAAGTTCTTGATTATTCCGACTTTGTCGATGTCCACCTCGATACCTCTTTCCGATATCTGATGTCCGAGGAGAATTCCTTCATAGCGAAAAAGCATTTCTCCGGATGTAGGCATAAAGAAGTCTCTCTGCATCGTTTCAGTGTCAGTCAAAGTTTTGTGATATGATCAGATGCTTTGATGTACACACAGAAGTCGTCCATGGAGACTTCTAGAAAAACTCGCAAATAATCTTGGAAAATTGTCATCATCATGCGTTGAAAAGTAATTGGTGTGTTGCATAGTGGTAGGCGGCAATCGTGGCTATTATTATCCAGACAAATAGTGACATAGCTGCAGTCATGGTCAAGGTAGTTGCATAGTACTAGGAGTGGATAGGATAGGATAAGTGACTAGCTTCATTTTGAGTGGTGCCATGTCAACAATCGAACTAGACGATTTAGTCGAGTCGAGGTCAAATATGTCGAGGAGTTCGACTCTTTCGACCCTCGACAGTTTGACTTGACTACCTCGATAGTTTAACTTTTCAAATCCCATGTATTGTTGTAGACAGTGCGACAATGAGAGTAAATATGCAGCAACATGAATGGATTGTGAAATTGTCAACTAGTTTGAGTTGTCTTATTTGGCAATTTTGAGGCTAATATGCATTTTCATATTAGAGATAGACTTACAAAGTTAGTAAGGCCTAAGAATAGTGGATTTACCATTTTTGGAAACTTAGGCATGTTGATAAGGTCACATGTAAACCTCTTTATATTGGTTTGTCGGTCCCTTTCCGTGCCTCCCTAATCGGTCGGATCTAGAAGGCAAAGAAAGGGATTTTGGATCTCCAATTGCGTGAGTAGTCGTTTTGTAGTAACGGGCTTTGATCGGGCTTCCAATGGGGAGAGGGTAAACACAATGATAGGAGTGGGAATCTAGGCTTGCTAAGGTAGTCAGTCTTAGCTTCGAATATGATCGTGGAATAGCCTAGATTTATGCGGCGTTCATCTTTGATGCTATAATCCTTTTGGTCTTTTTCTTGGTTGGTTTATTTGTTTATTTTTTCTTTTGCAAGTAAGCGACAAAATTTGTATATTAACTATGTGATAATGTGTATAGTTACATTGGGTGGTCCACCACTTTCAGAAACCAACTCTTGAAAAATTCGAGAGACTTAGCCCTAGGATCTACTGCGAGCTTCTCGCTCAACAATATTTTATTAAGTGCTTCAAAGTAGAACCTACTCATTTCCCAAAGACTACTAATAAAAGACCCAACTTCCTGGGTACCATTAAAGATTTGAGCATTCCTTAGTCTCCAGGTAGTCCAGAGAAGAGGAGCTCTGATACAAGTCCAAATGTTTCTATCTACTAAAGAATCAAGAATGGGAATCCACAAAAACATGACCTAGAAACCTAGCTAGACTCTGAACAAGAGAAGAGAAGAGTTCATTCCTTCCACAGTATAGGAATGTGTGCTGAATAGAGTCGAATTCTGAGCCGCATATGTCATAGTAACCATCTAAGGTGCCCCACTAGTAGCCTGTACTGCCTGTCCATATTGCCCTGTGTGCAATTCTCCAAAGAAGAATTGAGACCTTCGGGTCTAAGAATTTTGCCCAGATGTCCCTGAATATCCACCTCCACTCCTCTGTGTCCAGATCCAGACCCCACCTTCTGTTCAATTTGGACACCAACTCCAATGGTATCCCCTGTACTCCTGGGGGCTTCTATACCATCCTTCCTTTCGTCTCCCAGGTGAACCAGTCCCAAGACCAGCCCCTCATGTAATGCCCTTTCTTGATTGCCTCCATTCGACAAAGAGCCCATCTCTCCACATGAGCTTTGCTTCCCCACCTTCGAGTAGTGCCCCTCCTCCTCCTCACTCTCCTGCCTCCTCATCCCAAAGGTCTCTCCAACCAGTAACTCCCTTTTTGTGGATCTTGCTGGCTACTTCATAGAGCTCTTCTCCCAAGGGTGGGTTCCCCCTCCATGCCCAACAACTCATCTCCAAGACCCCTCCTTTATCCCACATCATCTCCTCGGTGGCACTTATTACATGTCCTCCCTTTTTCCACCCCAACCATAGGCTCCTAAAAAGCTCACTTCCTTTTCCTTTGAATTTCCAATCGGAAAGTAGGAGATCCATGGTCCTCCAATTCCTCCACCCCGATGCCCTGACTGGTGCCCATTGTTGAGCTGCTTCCTGCAAGAGGCTAGCCCATAGTTCCTTACTTCTCTCCACTGCGCTCACCAACTCATCAATGCTTGATCTTGATCTTTCACAAATGTTAGTGAAAACAATGCCACCATCATAAATCAAAAGATAGATTCCAAACTTTCCATCCAACATGAATGAGAGTGGGTGAAGATGAGTATCAAACCTAATAGATCCAGCCTTCTTGAGTCCATAACAAACCTCAATAAGCTCACCAATGAGATCTCCCTTGACTTGGAGAAATTGTCTCTCGATTTGCTCCATGTAGTCTTCTCCAACCAACCTTTTGCCATCTTGATCATGAGTAATAAATTCACAATCATAGAATCATTTGAGTTGATGAAGAGATGTGAGATCCACACTTTCGATCTTCCATTGCTCTTTCCTTCATAAGACTCCCTCTTAATGATTGTATCATAAGAAGTAGAAACCTCAAAAACATTAGAGGCCATGAAAAAAATGATTAGTACCTTCAACATAAGGATTATTGAAGTACTCTCTTTTTTCAAACAAGAATTTCTACTCAATGTTTTAGGGAAATGAATCATATAATAATGATTCTTCCTCACTATCATTCACAATGACATCATTTAAAGTACATCCTACTTTGAACACTTTACATACTTCTCTTCTTCTTGACTTGTGGCTATCTCCCTCACCAAGTCTCTTGATAGAACCATTTAATCTACTCTCTTTATGAGACATGTGAATCCACTTGCTGGAAAAATGACTTTCTTGGAATCATAACAAAATAACGTAGAAGAAACACCACCTTCATGCATGCACCTAGCAACATATTCATATGATCAAAGAAATCATTAGCAACAATCTTTTCCAAGGAAGAACCTAGATCCCCAGGAGATCAGACGTTGATAATAGAATAGCTGCCACTCTTGGATGTAATCCGGAAAGTTTGGAACTCATCCGAGTAGGTGGAGTAGGCTGCTCGGATGAGGCTCTCGCTCTGCTGGTCCCGAACAAGTGTCAGATCAAAGCCAAGGTTGGTGAGGATATCCTTGGCCAGTGTGAGCTGCTCGACGTAATTCTTAAGATAGATCATGACTATATCCTCTGAATAAGGACGAGGGGGTTTACGGCGATGCAAGCTAATCGAGGAATCGCGAGAAGCCATGATAGCAGTGATTTTAGATTGCTCTGAGAATTTTGAAAATTTTGAAAAAAATTGGCATGAACTCGAGAGCAGCAATCTAAAATGAATTCGTGGAGAGAAGGTGGAGGACTATATATAGACTTTTTTGGCAGGAATTCGCAACTTCACCCAGAAATCGTCCTCAATGTCCACGATTTGGTAAGGATGGTTGCAAATTTTGAGGCAACGTTCTGAGGGCCCGCAAATTCTTGTAAGGGATTTTTTTATGCCAAAAGAGAAAAAAATGTCTGACAGTGCAAAAATGTGTCTGACCAGAATTTGCAAAGATAGTAAAGAAATCGTGAGGATCAATTTGAGCTGCAGCAAATTTTCTGCGAATTTTGAGGATGGATATCTCATGAATAAAACAATGAGAGAAAGGAAAAGGGAGCGGAGCTGTAGGCAAGGGCGAGAGGGGAGCGGATCAGGGTAGGAGAGGGTAGGCAGTGTGATAGATGAAGGGGGAGGCAGCGAGGAGGAAGGTAGCGAGGAGCAGCAGGTAGGAGCAGCGAAGGCGAAGGAGCAGTGAATAGAGGGGAAGGGAGAGGGAGCGGAGGAGCAGGAAGGAAGCGAGGAAGGGAGCGAACAGCAGAGAGCAAGCAGGACGAGTAGAAAGGTGAAGGAGGTGGAGCGCAGGGAGGCAGGGAGGTGAAGCGAGCAGGGGAGAGGGGGAAGGGAGTGAGAGAGAGAGCAGGGGAGGGAAGAGCGCAGCGCGTAGTAGAGTAGGGAGCGACCAGGTAGCGAGCAAGAGGAAGCATGGAGTAGGGGACAGGAGCAAAAGGGAGTGGCAGCAAGCGAGCAGGGAGGAGGAAGGGAAGGCAGTGAGGGAAGAGAGGGAGCAGAGCAACAAAGAGAGGGGAAGGAAACGAGAGAGAGCAGGGGAGGGAGGTGAAGGGGGTGGGTGAGGAGCAGAGGATGGGAGATTATCGAAGGAGAGGGGGCAGCAGGCACGTACAGCAGCAACAACGTGCAGTAGATGGGAAGGGGGATGGAGTGAGCAAGAGGGGGAGTGGAGTTGTAGGCAACAAGCAGCGAGAGGTGAAGGAGGTGGAGCGCAGGGAGGCAGGGAGGTGAAGCGAGCATGGGAGAGGGGGAAGCAGGAAAGGGAGGTGAAGGGGTGAGTGGATGAAGGTGAGGGGAGGGACGTGGGCAGGGAGAGATTGAGGTGAGCGGAGGAGAGGTGAAGGGAGTGAGAGAGAGAGAGAGCAGGGGGGAGGGGAGGGTCCTGGGCAAGAAAAGATGGAGCTGAGCGGAGGGAGTGGAGGAGAGGTGAAGGGAGTGAAAGAGAGAGCAGGGGAGAGAAGAGCAAGGAGCGGGAGGGGGCGAGAAGAGGGAGGGAGCGAGCGAGCGAGAGGGGGAGGGAGTGAGCGAAAAGGGGGAGGAAAAGCAAGGAGATCGCAGCGGGGAGGGAGGGAGATCGGAAGGGAGGGAGATCGTAGCAGGGAGGGACAGGGAGTAATGAGAGGTAGCGAGGCAGACGGGAGTAATGGGAGGTGCGAGCAGGGAGGGAGGAAGGAAGAGCAAGGAGCGGGAGGGGCGTGAAGGGGAAGGGAGGGAGGGAGCGAGCAAGAGGGGGAGTGGAGCAGGCAGACGAGGGAAGAAAGGGCCTCGGGCGAGAGGGGGAGGGAGCGAGGCAAGGAAAGGCGGAGGAGCAAGGAGTGAGAAGGGGGGGAGAAAGTGGAGCTGTAGGCAACGGTGGAAGGGAGGTAGGCAAGGCAGTGGGAGGTGAAGGAGCGAGGAGAAGGGAAGGAAGGGAGCGAGAAGGGGGAGGGAAGAGAGAGATTTGTGGACTCTTTTTTTCAAAAAGTGGGTTGATCCATATCAAAACTGAGATTATGACAATAAAAAACACTGAACAATTTAAAAAAATCTTACTCAAAATTAACTACACAATATATAGCTTAAAAAACAAAATTAATCCCTTGAAGGCTTGGATTTTTGTAATGAAAATGGAAGATTTCGGAGAATGAAAAAAAGAGGAGGTGAGGGGGAGGAAGTAGAAAAGAGTGGAGAGAGGAGTGAAGAAAAAGAGAATTTGAAAGGCAGCTATGCAGTGAGCAACGTTGGTGCTCCCCGACAACGGCGCCAATGTTGGAAGTATTTCTAGTTCGTGCGGTGGCTAGATCTACTTACGGGTGTAGTATAGGGATGTAGAGATTTGTCCACTTTTTAAGTTTCTACAACAAGCTTCAGCAAAAATACGAAAATAAAACAATGATGAAGCACTAGGTCTTACCCAACTAGTGCCCGAAACAAAATTGAAATTAACTGAGACGACAAAACACAAAACCTTACTAAGGCTTACCCAACTAGCAAGGTGATTAGACTAAATCCTAGATTAACACCCGAAGGGTAATAAAATGAGATTGCGACAAATACTAAGCAAATAAGCAATAATGAACATGCCACAATAAAGCCGATGAAAAGGAGGCAAGAGGAGGCCCGAGCACCTTCCCTCAAGCTATGCACCTTTCCAAAGGGAACACAAATGAAATAGAATGATAATTCTCCAAAATAGAGAGCAAGATAGCTTAATCTCCAAAGTGTTGTTTACAATGCAAATGCCTCTCCTTTTATGGCAAGGAGGGTGTTCCATAAGTGTCTACTAACTTATGGGACTAATCTGTTTCTAGCCTTTCTAGAACTTCTAACTTAAGATTTAGAACTTCAATTTTCTTAACTCAGGAAAACTTAAGATAAAATATTTCTAATCTTAAGTTTCCTAAGTCTAAGTTCTAAATCTAAGTTTAAGCTTTTTATTATTATTATTTAAGCTTCTACTCATGGACTTACAAAACACATGCCATGGCTGAAGTTTATTGACAGATACTCATACGTGGTCTTACAAAACACATGCCATAGAATTTTATTTCTTTTTTTTATTTTATTTTCTCTGTGTTAGCACAGTTGCTAACTTCATATCTTTGATATCTTTGATGATCAAGAGAAAGGTAAGCAAGTGGAAGTGACTCATTTTGCTTTACTCACACATTTTGGAAAATCGTCTTGATGATGCTATGCAAGTGGATATTAGTTCTCATGGTTTTCATGCTAGAAAAGCAACTAATGGATCTGGAAAAGAGGTCTTAGTCAATGGCTTTGATTGTCAAGAGCAAGATCAAGAGGTTGGTCTCAAATGGCTTCAACAACACAAAAGAAAAAGAGCAATGCGAAGAGCTTGTTGAAAAGCCAAATTGCCAGTCTCCACATGAGCCACCGTATCAAGAAGAAGAGGCTAGTTACCCTGCTGAAACCTGGAAACTAGTGCAGAGGCAACAAGAGCCCAACTTTTGAGAAAAGCAGTTGGTTTGATACAAGCAGAAGATACTAGGCCAACACCACCAGAGGAGGCAGGAAGATAAATTTGCCGCTAGAAAACTGACCTCCACAAGTGTCAAAGGTTCCTGGCCCCAAAAGGCGACCAATTACGCCCAATAAAGTACCATCAAAATCTCAAAGTAAGGATAATATGTCAGGCGACAAAGAAACACAATGTAGTAGATAGCTAGGATGTTGAGCAAAACACTGAGTGAGAATTCCAAATGCAACTTGAGAATTTCGAAGCTTTGGCAACAAATTAGAATGACGACAAAACCATCCAGAGCTTCTCGCATAAATGAAGTGACATATCCAGAAGAACCAATGGGAACACCCAATGCCTTAATCCCAAGCTGAGGAGTATTGAAACCTTCAGTTAAGGAGATATGTGCTAGAAGGCCTTTTGGGCCCCATGCAACGCACTTAGACCTGTTCACTGTAAGTCCAATAGAAGAAAGTTGAGTTGAGAAATGCAGAAACCGGGATGACTTCACTAGCAGGCCCCACAATATGAGTATCATCCGTAATTGAGGGGAATAAACAAGAGGAAAAAGCTGAAGTTGCAGGTGCGATAGTTGGATTTTCCATATCACGTATCATATCGCATTTTGAAACACGTTCTAGATCGAAACGTGCAACTCTGATTTGTTGTTTCGGATTAGTAGCCCTTGATGTTAGCTTCTGGGAGGTACTGACTAAGATTTGGAGCTATAATGACAAAGTTAAGGCCATTTTAGTGGAATCATTTCAATTTTAGCTAGTTATATTTTGCTATCTATTTTTCTCTACTTTTGGTTGTATTATTTTACTATAATGTTGTGGATCAATCAATCTCTATCTTAACTTGAATCTAGGTCAATTTTAATTCAATTTGGTGAAGATTTGGCAAAGTTATGATAGTTCTTGTGAAAGAGAATTATTCCTATTTTTGCTAAACCTTTTGGAGGCTCGCCACTTCCCAGATTCCTCATTTCTTCCTGCACATGGACCTATTCTTTCGCAGAGATTGATCCTCTCGAACCCTCGACATACAACAATGCACAAGGACGAGTTCACTACACTGTGGAACTCTCGCTCCCAAAAACAATTTGTGGAGGTTTTTTTAGATACAAGTAGTTTCCAGAATGATATAGCAATGGTCTTCTTCTCTCATGCATTCCTACTTTGCACATCTCATGTATTATCTTTGTGGTTGTTTTTTAGCAATGCAATTTATTCAACGATAAATTCTTCCACGTAGACTACAGTGAGCTATATCACACATGGCAAACAGTCGTTGGTGCCCATTCTAAGGTAGTTATCAGACTACTCACTCCATGAACATCTCTCCCTCTGGATATACGGGACAAAATGCCTCTTTTTCAGGCATTCCATTATTTTCTCTTATGTTCTTGTCTGTAGGAGATAAAGGAGTGGAGCTCTGTCTCTGCATGCTCTTGAGTAGAAATAGTTTTTTTTTTCTTCTTTCTAGCCAAAGAAAGATGATTATTATTGTACTAATTTGCAGATATTGCTACATCTATTGAATGGAATCATTCTCTATAATAATCAATGCTCTACAATGAATGACGTTGTACATAGATCTGTCGAGTCCAAATCAAGCTAAAGCAAGTATCAGTATGTCTTGTATCTAGTACAATTGTATGTTTGACTAAGTACGAGAGTAGGAGAGAGAGTATGTGTGATTCTTCGAGTCATTGGCCTTTGTGCTTAACTACTCTATCGAAACGGAGGACTTATAACATAGGAAATATATGGAGACAGATGTTGTTTGTGTAATTGATTGAAAGATTGATTCATGCTAGTTCTAATCATGCACAACTAGCATGGGAGTAGCAGAATGGCTTAAACATCATAATGTCAATTCCATAATGAACGACTCAATTGACGGTTTTCTGTCCTTACTGCCTTATGATTCACTTTTATCTTCCTTCTTCTTGTCAAATTTCTTGTACTTTTTCTTTCCCTTAGATAGTAAGAGTTAATCATTTGATGATTTAAGATGCATCTTGATCAATTCACATCTTTGTTCCTCCTAGAGTATAGTGCCATGGAATGCTTCAAAAGCTGACAATGTCTCCCTTTTCACTACACTACTAATGAACTATCGTTCACTCATCCCATTCATGGCCAATTGTACCAGTTTTGAGTCTCAAACCTGCTCACAAACAGTCGATGTTCATTTAAGATGTGTCATGAAAGAATTTTGTCTTCCGATTAATGGTATTCAATTTCAACCTGAGACACAAAAGGCATAATTTGCACCATCCTATAAATTTGAATGTCATTAAAAAATGACACCATTTGAAGAATGGCACACCTTTACATTCCAAGTCTAAATGTAGGCAAGGTGTTCACTTTTGTTCATGATCTAGAAAGGAGGGTTTCAAGCTCAAGTAGGAGGGTCACTCAATTTTTTAAAAATTTATGTTCTTCAACAAAATAAAGCAAATTGTTAGAATATTTAATATTAATATTAAAGTGCAAAAAAAACTTTGATAGCATTTTCAAAACAATTCAAAACATTTTTATACCTAAGTCTAGGACTATTTGAAATCCTGTAACTCTAAAATAAAAAGGTAAAACTGTCAATTCTAACAATTGGCCTACTTGTATTTGAAGATTTTTTTTTTCTCTTTAAAGGTTAACAATAAATTATAACTTTATACAAAAGTACATCAACCATTGAAAGCTTAAAGAAAAGAGAGTATGTTAGGCTTTTTAAATAGAAATAGGGCCCCGAGGAGATGCTAAAAGCATCATTCCCTTGATTTTCTAGAGAAAAGAAAATCGTCATTCCCAAATTCCCCACAATTTCTATCAAACCAAATGTTTCAATAAAGACGGTTCTAAGTCTTTGCCAATAACCATTAAGAGTGTTGTGGTTCAATGTAAGTTGCTCATGCTTTTGGGAATTCCATTGCATGTTCCATGCCATTTTCCCTTCATCCCCCCCCCCCCCCCCCCCCCCCATTATTTTTCAAAAGGACGAGCCCAAAGTGGGCTACCCGTCTCTTTACCTTGTTGAGGCTCGGGGCGTGGCCCCATCCATCCCTTAGGCCTTGGATTCTTAGTCTAAAGTGAAAAAGCCTTTATCAATGGAGGACCCAGGTACTGGTACAGCCCAGCAAAAGGTTCCTAGTACCTACCACTCTAGGCTCGTCCTGTCCCTCTGTGATCTGTCTTCCAGCCTGCTCTTCCTCTTCCTGGCTCCTTCTCCTCTGATATGTCTTCAATTTGGAGTTAAATAACGGCGCACAGTCCGTCAGTCACTCAGTCATAATCCATCATCAATTTCAGAAAAAGAAAAAGAAAAAAAAAGACAGTAGTGGAAATATATTTACGATCATCACTGTTTACATGAGATTCTGCCCCCCACCACTCACTACTGACTACTCTTTATAATACGTATATACATGCAATGTGCATGATGATTCAGGATCAGGACTCAGGATCAGGCATTTGCTACATGCAGCTGCAAACTGCAATCATGAATGCATGTGAAAAAGGCCAGTTTGCCATTCAAAGAAAGATATGTAAGCCCAAATGCCAAAAAGTATTAGAATCCAATAAAAAGAGCATTCAAACTTCAAAGAATCTAACGTTCTCTTCTAAAATATCTGAAATCAGTGCTGGGAAAATGGTTGAGAGTTGAGTCATCCTCACAAAACTTGCATTTTTTTTAAGGCTTCTTGATTTTTTGAGGATTATTACTCATAAAAGGGTTCATACATGCCTATAAAAAAATCATTTAAATTTTCATGATTTAGATTTCTGAAAAATAATGCCAATTTTATTCTTGTACTTGGTCAATTTATAAAACACTGTCTAAAATCTTCTCACTTCTAGATTAATATCTAGCCTTGAAATATACATTTCATACAAGAGTTAAATATAGGAAAGCTCTTCAATCTTAAAGGTGAGTATGCATGTCAAATTCCAACTCTCTAAGTGACTCTCATTTAAGCCTCACTTACAAAGCCTCCTATCTAAAAGAATGACTCACACGATGAGTCATCTCACCATAATCCACATGAAGATTAATGATATGACAAAAGTTTACCATATATTCTATGAGCAAAATATAGCATCTACACCATCAAATACATGTAATGTCCTTCCCTAAATCTTTCAAACCTGCATGAGAGTCTAAGCCTTGTACCATGCCATGGGCACAACCTGAGGATAACTTATGACCAACAAGCACCCTCCCACATGGACCGGGTGAGCATCCATTGGTTAGTCCCACATAGACCAGGTGAACATCCATTGGTTAATCCAAACCCCTCATTGTGCCTATAAGGGACTTACAAAGAGCTCTATAGATTCACGCTAATCCCATGTGAACTACAAACAAACTTTTCCACGGAAGCTCAGAAGTCAAGGTGCATACCCACATTTTAGATTAAAGGGCTCCTTATAATTCGAGCTTTCATGTGGCTTTTGAGTATCAAGTTTACCTTTCATTGATTTTTTTTTGAGAAAAAATATATTTTCTAAACACAATCTTCTTGTTTTTTTTTTTTTTCTCTTGAAATCTTTTGCCATCTCGATAAGAAGCTTATATGCGTTGTATCTGACTGTCATATTGGCAGAATTTCACAAAAAGACCTGATTATATGTGCTTGCTTTAATAGATAAGTCCAACAATATTTACTAAAGTCATCAATGCAAGTCACAAACATCTTTGCTCCTCCATTACTCAAAGAACTAGTACAGTGCACATTCAAAAGTACTAGATAAAAAGGCATCTTAGATCTTGAATAAGACAACCTTTGTGACTTTGACTTTGAACAAAGCTCACCAACTTGCTTCTTTGCCTTTAAACCACCATGGTTAGAACCAACAAATCCATAAAGTTTGTAGAGCTCACCTTGTCTTGAGCAATCAAGAATCCATTCCTTTTGATCAAACAAGAATCACCAACAAATTTCTCTTTGAGCCCTCTGTCAACGATTTGACACACACTAAGAACATTCTTAGTAATGGAAGGTATGAACAAAACATTCTTCAAGCTTACATTCCTATTTGTAGATGAGAGAAAAATAGGAATAGTACCAGTGCCCTTGATAACAACTTCACCACCATTGGCCATGTTGATGACCTTCTTCTCTCCTTCATAAGAGTCCAAAGAAGTAAAGTACTCTTTGTGACGGGTCATATGAAAGCTTGCTCCACTATCAATCCACCATGGATCGATATCTCCATCATTGGTTAGAAAACAAGAAGACATAAAAAAGCATCATCATTTGAGTTTTGATCACCAATATCATCCTCATCAAAAGTGAAAATGCATTGCTTCTCATCTTGATCTCTCTGTTCCTTGAAACAATCACTTGCAAAATTCCCTTTGACTCCACAATAAAAGCCTTGATCTTGTCCTTTAGACCACTTGCCTTTTCCTTTTCCCTTGAACTTGCCTTTGATGAACATATCTTCCTCCTCTCCTCCTCTCCAACTTGAGATGTACAAGATGCACCTCCTCTTGATAGAAGCCTATACTCCTCATTCACCAAGATCTCTTGCAAATCCTCTCCATACTTGGCAATGTCTTTTGAATAGCAAAACTTTGCACCAAACTAACATGATCATCCAACAAGCCATTAACAACAACTTGAACAAGCTCCACATCCTTAATGCTTTCACTAATGCATGCTAGGTCATCACTCAAAGTTTTAACTCTCAAAACAAAAGCATGAGCACCTTCATCCTTCTTTTGAATACTTTGAAGAAATTTCCCCCTTTGGGTTAGGACCCTAGATGTAGACTTGGACTCATAAACCTCACTTGATGTTGTGCACTTACCAACTTCCTTGAGAAGTTCATTAGTCACATTCATCTTGATCACATGTAAAGCTTTCTTTGCCCATACCTCACTTGATCTTGTGGTGCAAAAGGTCTCTCCTCCACACCTACAACAATATCCATCAAATCATTCATCTCGAGCAAAGATTCCATCCTCACCTTCCAAGTAGAATAATTGTTGAGGTAAGCCTACCATTGCCTTCCAACATGAAGCCACTTGAGGTGGCCATGTTGCAACGATTTGATCTTCTCTTTGAACATGTTCCAATGCACTAAGCACTCCCTTGAAAATCAACAAATGTCAAGAAGAAATCACAAAGATATGGAAACAATCTAACCTCTCTTTTTTCTCTTTCTAGCAAATCCTAGCACCTAGAATCTTGATTTCTTGATCACAATAGATCTAAACACAATATGATGAACTTTTGCCAACACCTAAGATTAAAACACACTCTTGAAAAAGTCCAGCAACTTAAAATCAAGAGATCCTATCAAATTTAGGATTACTCCAAAAATGCAAAATATTGAATCAAGCAAAATCTACATGCAAAAGCTAGAATCTAAATATCTCAATCTAATAGAATTCACAAATAGTTTTTGTCTCCACATTCTAGTAAGTGGTTTCAAAAATTGTCCATCTACAAGTATTTTGAACTAAAATGATTTTAAGATCACAAAGATCCAAACTTTATTCTTGAAACTACAAGATCTGAACTAGAAACACCTCCAAATCCACATAGAATTTATGGCGCCCACAAATCCACCTCTAGATTTGTCAAATCCACCAACTCAAGCATGCAAACTGCTCTGATACCATGTGAAAAATACAGATCCAAAAGACAACTAATGGATCTTAGATATTGGGCCAATTTGGAGTGCACATGTAGATTTAGTTACAAGATAGAATTCATCAAGATTAGCATGTTAGAATTTCATAAATCATCAAGATCTGATCATGAACCTTAAAATATAGTATGGAACTATCCCTTTCCGTACAAAAAAACATCAAGATGTCCTTCACACATGTGGAACCTATATCACCATAAAATCAACATTCTACACATAGAAAATCAAGATATCAAGAAATAAACACATGAGATGGACATAGAAACACAAGAGATGAACTGTCCACAAAGAAAGAAACTATGATGATTATTTATCCATGTAGGTATAGCTAATTATAGCTTCCAAAATGTCATTTGGCCACTTGCCCCAAACTTGACCTAAATTGGAAACTTCTAGATACTTGATCAAAAACCTAGAAAAACTAGTCTAGATGCAATGTACCAAAATTAGCCAATTAGAATGGGTCCAAATTTCAACCTCATCCACTTATCTACTTCCCAGAAATAGTACAAACACTATTTAGGCTTTTATTGACGAATATAAACCTATCTCTAAGTTGAGATTTCATTTTGGCCTCCAAAAACCAATAAACCAACAAACTAGTTAACAATTTCTCACAATTGGGTCTCTCATTCTACAAGTAGTTTCTAGATAGATATAGCAACACTCTTATTCTCTCATGCATTCCTACTTTGCACATCTCAGGTATTCTCTTTGTGGTTGTTTCTTAGCAATACAATTTATTCAATGATAAATTCTTCCACATAGACTACAGTAAGCTATGCTCACACATGACAGTTCCACATTGGCTTCATTTTTGTAGCTTGCACATGTCAAACAGCCGTTGGTGCTCATTCTAAAGGCAATTATTAGACTACTCACTCCATGAACATCTCTCCTTGTGGATATATGGGCCAAAATGTCTCCAAGTCATTGGCCTTTGTGCTTAACTACTATGTCAGAACAGAGGACTTATAACATAGGAAACATATGGAGACAGATGGTGTTTGTGTAATTGATTGAAAGATTGATTCATGTCAGTTTTGATCATGCACAACTAGTGTACGGGAGAGGCCAATGGATTGGAATCGTCACTATAACTATCCTAAATATGATTGATTACTCGTTCTTGTCTCTGGTGGTTCTGGATGCCTCATCAACTAGTCTTTCACATTTTCATTTCACCATTTCACTATATTTCACTGTCGCAATATACCAACACAGAATTGCTATATTTATGTAGTATTTAGATCATTTCCCAAGGAGATAGCACTTAATAAGTTGTTTAATTGATACAAACTTGGACTTATTTCAAATGAAATGGAGTTGAATGAAAATCTGGTTGTCAACAGACATTTTATAGATAATTAGTATTACTTGTATTGTGCTGTGTGTTGATAAATGAATTCCAAACAACAATCTTCCTCTATCAAACCGAATGAAAAACATTCTATATGTAGAATTATATCAGAGTAACTGAAATGAATTACGCTCTGACTGATTAAGTTGTCAGTATGGATCTGTGTTATGTTCCATGTAAACATGTATGAACAAACAAAAAGTTAATCTTCTTCATGAACTAATGTATTCTAGACAGAAGTCCTCAACAACTAAAGTCCAGTCACGGTTAAAGAGCTCAAGTAGTTCACGAATATATTAGAAACAATTATCTTCATTACTAACATGGATACAGATCATTAACTCAATTCCTCAGGTAGGGAGCTTGACTTGATAGATTCTTCTTAGCTTTGGATAGTATGAAGAGTCTACCGAATCAAGCTTTGATCATGCATAATGTCATCCAATAATTCCGACAATTTTCAAAAATCTTTTTTTTTAGCAATAGCGATTTGACATGCACAATCCAAGTGGAAAATCACTTTCTTCTTCCAAGCGTATTAATTTGATATCTGCGACACACTGAAAATATATTGGAATGCAATATGAATCATCAAAGCTTGCTTCGACAATTTTTTTTTAGCTTTGGATGTATGAGGAATCTCCCAAAGCAAGCTTTGATGATTCATAATGCATTCCAATAGCTAAACAATGTGCATAGTCCAAGTTGAAAAATCATTTTTTTTGGGACAGGCGCGCTGATCCGATATCCGATTTGCCATACCGAAGTATCTCATCAACACACGTCTATTTGATCTGTTTCGGTGAAGCACTTGCCCTCTCGCGTGGAATCGATATCGGCTCTTTCAAAATGATTCGCCTTATGAAAATGTTCTGAATGAACAATTATCTCAAAAAAAAAAAATTTCGTCTTTATGGTGCTTAAATAGGACGAGAGACTATAATAATTGCCCTTGTACATGTTTTTCAATTATGTCCATTTAATATTTGTTTAGTATTTGTTTAATGATGATTCGGAGAGGCTAGTGATAGACTATTTAATGTATTTCGACGCAGGTACAAATTTTAGGGTAAGGGCTAATGATGATTTGGAGATTCCCTTTATGTAGTCCTGCATTTGACAGAACTATTTCCAACCTCCTAATTGCAGCTTTAGCCACATGCTCCGGTTTATGATTCCATGCTAGTAGACTATGGAGGTAAATAAGTTTTTCTATAATACGAACCTTAGCATGCAATGTGCATATGTAAATACTTTTTAATGGAATTGGTAGAACACTTTTCATGTTTCGATCTTCAGCTTCTTGTGTTGGGCCAGTGTCTGATCGTCCCAAATTCTTATTGTAGCAATCCTTCATGCAATAAAGACATGGATGCTTTGATGTTGCCCCATGAGAGACATTATACATACATTTTAATGTTTTAAAATCCCTTGCAAGGTGCCATTGAATTTGAAATCTTCCATGGTTTTCGACTATAAATTTCTCAGCCTCCAAATGTCTCTTTATAATCTCGCCATAATTTGTTCTTGAAAATATCCATGAAAGTATTTTATGGTCCTCTTTCAAGACCTGTAGAGAAGCAAGTAATGCATGACATGTCAATAAAGACTGTCAAGGTATGAAATGTTAATAATAATATTCTAAATGAACATTGAAATGTATATCTGGAATGCCGCCAACCACCATATGTGATTTTTTGATTGAACACTAAACGTTTGATCATCTGTATCTGAAATTTTGTTGACCAAAGTGAAACCTTCTGCGACGAAATACAATTGGCAAACATTCTTGGTAGGCATTTTTCTCATTAGTTAAGCCGACATTCTCACTTGTTCCAACTTTTGACCTTTGATGATTTCAGATTCATCCAATTTTATTACAATAATGATCTTTCCATTTACTTGATGTTCGTCTAGTATAGAATCGAATAATGTATTTTAGAACATTTTCAATATCAAGAAAAGTATTATTGCGGTCGTTCTAATTGAGCTCACCATATTCTAATTTGTATAATTCAGTTATATGAAGTGGTTGGCCAACTACTTTGAACATTCCGTCATTATAATAATTTCTTGCTAATCTTACCCGATACGGACGCAGAAGATAAGTTTTCTTCACCATCACTTGGGAAAAAGCTTATTTAACTATTCTAAAAAAAGTAGAATAAGCATTTCTGCTAATTCCAGAAACATCACATGCACCTTGTATCACATTTGCATCCAAGTATGATTGAACCTTAATCAAAACAGTCTTTGCAATTTCATTTTTCATTTTTTCAAACTGAGCATTTTTCATCATTTCCTTTGTTGACTTTCTTGGTAAAACATGACTTAAAGATGATCCAATGCATGAACGATCTGTTAAATAGTTCTTTGCCACCAAACATGATCTGCAACAAACATATGAAACTCAAATTATGTCTAATAAATAAATAATCCATGTTATCAAGTGCAAATCAAACTTAAATGACATATACAAATCAAATAAACAGTTTGTATGAAAACATACTTGAATGCTCGAATTCTTTCCTTCCAATTGCCGCTATGTGTAGATAAGTCATCAATATTCTTCATCGGTACTCTCTTTTTTTTCCTCCTCATCATTGCCTTTTGATAACTTTTATATCAACAACAGATTTTAAACTCTCAGATCGCAATTTGTCCATGGATTCTAACATTTCTTGGTTTGATCCCCAAAGAGTAGTGATTGTAGCATTCAACTCTGACATAGCATTCTTGAGTGCATTGTTTTCAACACTAGTGTGTTGCACATAATGAAGCAATTGCTGATTTGCATGTTGCAATTGTTGATTAGCAAACTATAATTGCTGATTAAGACAAGATATGCTATGCATTCCAATATCACACAACCGTTGGCAATATCCAAGTAATCCGCTATTTCCTTCATTCTTGGTGGATTGATAGTGGGCTAGTTCCCACATGACATATCAAAAGGACATTTTTTTCACTTTACTTTCTTACAATGATGTACATAGATCAATCTATACTGCAAGTAGTCAAGAATGTAAGATAAGTGGAATAGGAACCATTCCATTTTATGTTGGATCATCCAAAAGGATGAATCTTGAGAATGTTCTTTATGTTCCTAAATTAACTAAGAATCTGCTTTGTGTTGGCCAATTAATGGATAATGGCCTTGATGTTCAATTTAAGCATGGGGTTTGTTCCATCCTTAGAAATGATGAATGTATAGCCAAAGGCTTTAAGCAAGGTAGATTGTTTAAGCTTGATGCTAATATTGCAATGGAGAGTGTTAACTTGGAAAAGGTGGAGATATCAAAGGTGGAACTATGGCACAAAAGGTTGGGCCACCCCAACTTCAAAGTCATGGAATCTATGTGTGCAAAGGAGCTTGCACTCGGCCTCCCCAAGCATTTGTCAAAGTGTGGGAAGATATGTGAAGCATGTAGCCTCTCAAAGGCTCACCAACTACCCTTCTCAAAATCTACATCAAGATCAAGCTCTCCATGGCAAGAAGAATAAATAGTTGATTACGAATAGACAACAATCTGACATCAAAGCATTTGAGATCATTCAACATGTGCAAGCTACTATATTATCAATGATCCCTTGTAAGGGCGATATTGTGACAAACCCACACAGCGTGTTGGCACGAGAGATACTATGCCTCTCACGAATAATATCAGTTCGTCTCACTTACTAGCGGACTTGTTGGACGTCAGCTTTAGCAACACTATGCTTAGCTCAAGTTGACACTGATCAAGCACGTTCCAATGGTATTCAGTTTGCCTTCAACATCATTCGTAAAGGGGGACGTCCTCCAAGTACTTTCTTGATCCGCCGCCTTTCGTCTTCGAGAGTTGTTCGACTGTGGGTCTTGTTCGGGCTTCACCTTCTCCTTTGAGTTCCTTCGGTCCTTGAACATATGACATTTGCCTTCGAGTGTCTTTCAATCGTCGAACATTTGGCCTTCACCTTTGGGTTTCTTTCAGCTGAAACTATTATGTGGCAGTTATGGACTGGGACGGTCTTTGCCTGTGGGTAGCTCCCTTGTATTTTTGCAGGCTTGAATTCAAAAGCTAGCAAAGCTTTGTGGCTTGAAACATTTTGTTTCTTCAACTCCCTCTCAAAGCATGGTAGCTTTAAGATTTCTAGACTTGTCCTCTGCCTCTCGAACATCCCCTTGTTTAAAGGTTTTGTAAAGATGTCCGCTACTATCTGCCTCGTTCTAATGAAGCTAGTCTTCAATTCGTTTCTTGTGACTAGGTCCCTTATCAAATGATATTTGATTGTACTATGTTTCGTTCTCGAATGAAACATGGGATCCTTTTTCAAGTGTATGGTAGAAGTATTGTCCATCTACAAGAATAGAGGCTCTTTGGTGGTTTCACCCAGTCCGTCGAGGAACTATCTGAGCCATGTGATTTTGTTGGCCATCTTTGCGGCTGCAACATATTCTGCTTCGGTAAAAATTGTCAACATTTCCTTGACTAGTTTTAGGCCAAATTTGGTAATTTTGGCACATAGTTTTGGATCTAACCTTTCACATGTGTGGAAGACTAGATATTTTTATTTTAGTATATATTTTATATTGAATAAGCTTCAAACTTCAAGACCTTCGAAATGACACCAAAATCATGTCATTTGGACATAAAGGCCAAAATTGGCTATTTTAGGCTAGTGGTGTCCTAAAATTGGGTCCTAAGTTCTAGAGAGAGGAGAAAGAGTCATCTCTCTCACCTATATTAGGCTGAATTTCATGGAGAAACAAGTTGAAGAAACTTTTGTATTGTTTCATTGAGATCAATAGATCATTGTCATTGTTTCTTCCTCCATTGTGAGCATTGTTGTGTGTATTGTCTTCAAGCTCTTGTGTATGATCTTAGATGCTTTCCAAAAGTGGTAGGCTGCTATTGTAGGGCTGATATGCTACTGTTTTTGGCCGCCCTTAGTACCTTTGAATAGTTTAAATAAAGCATTGTCTTAAATACACGATGGGTGAGGTTGTTGTCCCCAAGTTACAAGATGGTGATTTTTGTGGCTATAAGATTTTTATTGTGGCAAGTTTTACATAGCTTAAGACTTTTCCATGTGCATAATGGTTTTGCAAGCCTAAGCCCAAGTTTGGCATTTTACAAGAGGTGAGATGGGAATTTAATACATTCTCTTTTTGCATTTGAAGTTTTGCAACATTGCCTAAACCAAAAAGGGGGTATGAAAAAGTTTATGGAGTCCTTTGCACTAGAGGTGCTAAATAAGATGTGGAATTTTGTCCATGCTTGCATGGGCTCAAATTCAAGCTAATGCTTATTGGTTTCCAAGGGAAGGCTCGAACTTGAGACCAAAGAAACTTTGGATGTCAAGCTAACCAATTGAGCCAACTCCCTTGGGTAAAATTCAAGCTAATGAGTGAGTGGACATATTGACTTGTGCTCTTTTTTGAATTGGCATTATAATGTGATATAAATTGTACATATTGTGCATGACAAAGCTAGTTGAATAAGTTGCATTAATACCCTAGGAAAAAGCTTGTGGTACCATTAGACCAAACAAGCACCATAAAGGTCTTATTATTTTATGAAATTTAATCTTTATGGTATTTACATTGAGAGTTCAATCCATGTCATGGGTGGGGTACCACCTAAAGAAAGTGGAAAGAATATTGTGTGGCAATAATGGATATCAACATGGGGTAAGTGAACACTAAGTGTTCACTCTCCTCTCCCTCCCAAGTAGTTATAAGTTAGCCCCACCTTATCACCTTATCTGAACTCAAATTGATATGACTTGCACCTATTTCCATCAAGTAGCTTATGTGTAAAAACCTTGCATTGCTATTATCATGGCATGCCAATTTAAGATGTGATTACCTCCTTGTATATCCAATGAAATGATCAAGTATTGTGCAAAATTGCTATTAGATCTTAGGGAGCTATGTGTGCGGTCATTGGCTAGTTATTTAGCTTTGATGTCACAATTGGTCATTTCTTATTTGTGGAGTTTGCCCAATTGTTTGAGCATATGTGCACATCTAAATGCAAACTAAATTTTGTTCTCACGAGACAACATCTAAAAACCTTTTTCTTTCTTTCTCATGAGACAACATCTACAAACCACCAATGTTTAACATTAGAATTGCCTCAACTATGCATTCCACTCCAGCACTTTTTCTATACTATTATTTGCAGCATGTGTAGTCCTGCAAACACCAATATGTACAATATATACACCATACTTCCACCAAAGATCAAACCAAGAACCACTAGTCCTTAGTTTTCAAAGTAGTATGTTATGCATACAAGTAAATGATTTAGAGTAGCTTAAAAAAATAAAGGAATATGGTGAAAGAGAATAGCTTAACATAACTGAAATGATGTCAACATCATGTCAATAGCACACACACATAAACACCCCCCCCCATCCCCAAAACCAACCAATAGAAAAAACTTCTTTTATGCAACCAAAAAATTAGTTATATTATGCTTTTGATAAGTACCTTAAATTTTGCAGGCTTTCTTTACACAAAGTCAATACAAGAGTTAGTACAATATGATGGCAAACACAAGAACATTATTATTTCCAACATGCAATTAGATTGGTTTAGCAATTAGGACACAATAACATCACACAAACGTTGTTTGAAAATTCATCTACATGCAAATGTGAGAAAGCTAGATGGGTATAAGTAGATTGGCAGGCCAAGGATGGAGAGGAGGGAGACATCTAAAGAGAAGCGGTGGTGAGGAGGGGCACTCAAGGAGAGATGAAAGGCACTTGAGAAGGGATGCTCTCAAGAAGATAGGCTTGAGGATAGCCCACCTAAGGTAGAGAAGAGAGATCAAAGGAGGCCTCAAGGAATTAGAATTCAAGGAGGACATGTGTAATTGTGTGTGTTGTGAAAAAATGTCAACTAGTTTAGTTGGTCTAATTTGGCAATTTGGAGGCCAAAGCTAAATTTCAACTTAGAGATACATTTCTTAATGTCAATAAGGACTAATCACTATTTTTAGAAAGTATATAGGTGGATAACTATGTTAGGTGTGGATTGACAAGTGGCACTTTGGCCATTCAAGTGATTAACAAAAAATATTGACAAAATATACAATATTCTACATGGCTAGTTTTGCCAATGTAGGCAATTTTTCACACTCCTCCTCAAATCTAGCCTTGGAAACAACAATACTTTTATCAATCACTCCAATTGAAGATCTAAGCTTGAAAAAATGAATCTTTAGTAAAGATTTAGTAAACAAATCAGCCAAGAAACTTGATGATGACACGTGTTGGAGCTTGATCTCTTTGGCTTGCACTTTCCTCCTCACGAAATGATGAGCAATCTCGATGTGTTTGCTCCTTGCATGGAATGTAGGATTAGTTGCAAGTGATTGGGCTAATTGGTTGTCACAATAGATGATAGGGATCTCCTCCTCCATGACATGAAGCTCCACCAATAGCCTTTTGAGCCACAAGACCTCCTTGCATGTTGATGTCAAGGTCTTGTACTCGGATTCAATGGAAGATAAGGAGATGGTATCTTGCTTTTTGGAAAGCCATGATACTACTCCATCACATAGAAAGGTGGCAAAAGCACTTGCTGATTTTCTATCCACTTTGTCACCTGCAAAATCCGAGTCACTATAGGCTCTTAAGCCAATATTAGTCCCTCTATACAAAATGTCAAGATTCTTAGTAGATGAAATGTATTTAAGAAACTCTTTTGGCCATCTTCCAATGTGAAACTAGAGGACTTTGCATGATAAGATCAGGTCTAGTTATAGTTAAATAAATCAAGGAGCCAATAAGCCTTCTATATAATGTGATGTCCTCAAAGGATGCTTCATCACCATCATTAAATGCTTCTACATGTTGCTCCATTGGTGCCTCAATGTCTTTACAATTCTTCATTCCAAATCTATCTAGGATGGATGTAGCATATTTAGATTGACAAATAAAGCTAAATTCACATCCTGTAATAACCTCTATTCCAAGAATGAAGCTTAATAGGCCGAGATCTACCATCTTAAACTCTTTTGCCAAAGCAATTTTTACATCTCTAATTCCATCTAGATCATTACCACTCAAGATAATGTCATCTACATACAAAACAAGAATAATGATCTTGCCATCATAAAATTTTATGTACAATGATGGATCATAAGCACCCATTACAAAATTGATG